>MUZC01000857.1:187347-209146 GCA_002072015.1 Radix auricularia
AGTAATGAACTAACACTTTTAGCTCGGTAATGAACTAACACTTTTAGCTCGGTAATGAACTAACACTTTTAGCTCGGTAATGAACTAACACTTTTAGCTCGGTAATGAACTAACACTCTTAGCTCGGTAATGAACTAACATTTTTAGCTCGGTAATGAACTAACACTTTTAGCTCGCAAATGAACTAAGACTTTTAGCTCGCAAATGAACTAACACTTTTAGCTTGGTAATGAACTAACACTTTTAGCTCGGTAATGAACTAACACTTTTAGCTTGGTAGTTAACTAACACTTTTAGCTCGGTAATGAACTAACACTTTTAGCTCGGTAATGAACTAACACTTTTAGCTCGGTAATGAACTAACACTTTTAGCTCGGTAATGAACTATCTCTTTTAGCTTGGTAATGAACTAACACTTTTAGCTCGGTAATGAACTAACACTTTTAGCTTGGTAATGAACTAACACTTTTAGCTCGTTAACGAACTAACACTTTTAGCTTGGTAATGAACTAACACTTTTAGCTCGTTAACGAACTAACTCTTTTAGCTCGGTAATGAACTAACACTTTTAGCTCGGTAATGAACTAACACTTTTAGCTCGCTAATGAACTAACACTTTTAGCTCGGTAATGAACTAACACTTTTAGCTCGCTAATGACCTAACACTTTAAGCTTGGTAATGAACTAACACTTTTCTTTTCGGATATTTTCCTTGACTTGTCAAGCAAGGTAAAGAAGACCAATAACGTGTGTCGGTGACATGACAGCGCCTGGCGTACTCCACTGGTGACTTTTTGTTTATTTTACTCGATTGATGCAGGACTTTGTTCTAGAACTTTTTATTTGGCAAATCGCTGAAGAAATATTTCAACTTTAATTTATAAAATTTTAGGCTAAAAAATGAACACGTGTATTATGCTAACAAGATAAAATTTAACTAACTGTTAACTAGTCGTAAATAACCTGACTTTTTTCAATATGGAATTATTTAACTGAATTAATTATAACTCAAAATTGTCTACTAAAATGAAGTAAATAAATTGCCAATCATTGTTAACTAACACAAACTTTAAGAACTTAAATTCATTGTGTATTAAATTATATCGTTTTAAATGGCAATATTACTTCAATGTCTTGAATTAAAGCAAAGTTATACTTTTTGTTTACCAAAACATAAACTGTAACATAGTTTACGATTTTTTATTTAAAAGTAAAAGTAAAGCATTTGTACAAATTAAAATAGTATTAATTAATATGACCTGAATTAATATTTTTTGTTGCCTTTTTACTAAAATTGTTAAAAAAATAGTAATCTATTTAATAACTTTTCTATCTATAAAAATGCTCTTTCTATTCAGAAGATTATAGCCATTCCTGTCCATCATGCATGATTTTGTATATTTTTTTTATTCAAACGATGAAAATTTATTAATTGAGAATAATTAAGCTTAAAAATCTCACTTCTCAATCGTATGCTTTGGATAATTTTTTTTAATATGATTAAAGAAAGTAAATCCAATTTGATATCATGATAGTTTCTCAGTCATTCATAATCCTTTAAACAATAACAAACGATTATTCTTTCTACCTTATATNATATATACATACATAAGTATATATATATATACACATACATAAGTACATATTCTAATGTGTGATGAAGTATCTAAATTATTAAGTTTAAAAGTATTTTGATCGACTGGTGATTATATCTAGCTAGATGATAAACAACACATTTTCAGAAAACAAATGAAATTTAAAAAAAAAAATATATTTCTAGAAATGTCTCACCTCCTTTTCAAGGCCTTGTATTTAACGAAATGGTCTCAATAAAAATACAAATGTGCGTATAGGAGTTTATAAACGTAAAAAAACTTACAATATAAAAATAAATCCACTAAAGAAAAGTGATTCTAAAATTAACCACACATTTTCCCATGCGTCATCAGGTATTTAAGTTTTGTTAACATAAAAATAGGGTTTACCAATGTCAGATCTAGCAGTTCTCGTGTTAAGGACTTCTAGACTTATAGCTTAAATGTATATATATATTTTATTTTTTTAAAAAGTAGTTTAATTATGGATTAATTTTAAAGAGAAGATTTATTCTAACTGCATTCAAAATAATGCTGTATCGTACATTTAGTTTAGAATAATGAATTTATGTTATTATGGTGTGATATCACAAGTGTAACTAATAAAGATATTAAGTGCCATAGAAAATATTTTAATGAAAATAGCATCTAGCATTACACTTAAAATACAACCATATTTTGTAAAGATTAATCTTACACATAATCTGATAGAGTTTTTTTTAAAAAAAAACTATTTAATAGAGCACTTTTTTTTTTCAAAATTACTTGTTTCGTTTGATCATAATATATGCAGTATGGTATAAAATTGTGTCAGTATTAACACATACGGTACATACTATAAGACTCTAACAATGCCATCCACATTAGGATTATGTCTATTTGTTGTATTTGTAATGGTAAACAAACTGTTGCCTGAGTTCACAGCTTAGAGATTCCAAAAAGGTCAAACCCATTATTAGAGTGTAAGACTAAAAATAGAAATATTCCAGGTCAACCGTTACGGATCTTTGTGTTGGACAAGTAGTTGTTGACAGCACAAGGTACGTGGGAAACACTTGAGAGGGAAAATAAGTGAATAGCTGAAGTTAGATTGCTTTTAGTGACAAGGGGGTGTACTTTGTGTAATAAATAATGTCGCATTCCTAAAATGAGAGTTTAGGAGTGATACAGTATTGCAAGTTAAAATATTATCTTCTAGTACTATAGTTGTCATGATAGATCTGTATGTTGACAAGTAAAATTGTTTATACTGAAACATTTTTTTCTTATCTTGCTTGTTGTGATGTGTAACGAAATTAAGATTGTCACGTGACAGTACATTTAAAGTAGTGCTAACCGGCTCTATGCATTTCTATGTTCTCACTTTGTTGTTAGTTATCTATACTAATGAGCGGCAAGGCCCTCACTGTCTCATCAATAATTATCGCTTTGGTAATGGGAAAAATGTGTTTAGAATTATCATTATAAAGGTGGCCAGAAACACGCAATTAATGAAAAAAAAAGTATATTATTTATCTTTTACCCTATTAAAAATGTGAATCTATTTAGTTAATTTATAAGAAATCTGTAAAATTTGGAATAAAACTTGAATCTCTCAAAACTACAAAAATGTGACATAGCTGTTTCTTTCCTTGAGCTTTTTGTTTGTTATGACAGGGAAACAATTAGAAATGTTCATAATAAAATGGTTTGTAAGGAAAGTGTGATAGGAGAATAAACAGTTGTAATAACATAACGTGTGATAGGAGAGTAAACAGTTGTAATAACATAAAGTGTGATAGGAGAGTAAACAGGTGTAATAACATAAAGTAAGATAGGAGAGTAAAAAGTGGTAATAACATAAAGTGTTATAGCAGAATAAACAGTTGTGATAAAATAAAGTGTGATAGGAGAGTAAACAGTTGTAATAACATAAATGTCAATCAGATAAATCAATGAATATTTGGATGTTTATTGAAATTTCCCGCTATTCTGCCAATATCAGCTCATATTGAACGGGGTTAATAAAAAATAAGTCAAAGAATCCTAATACTCTAGATGATTATGTAAAAGTGTTTTCACATAAATAGACAACAACAAAGAACTGGTCACTTCAAGGTATTACACAGTATATACGAATTATAAAAATTTAAAATATTTAAAATCACAACCATCCTTGTTATTAACGTCCTTAAAAAAAATAATGACGTTATTCTGTATTTATGAAATGTGGATCAGCCGACATTTTAAGATATTATTGTGTTTCGTGTTAGACAGTTTTATGTTGAAGTTAAAAACGACGAATTAAAAATAATAGAAATTATCATTTGATATTTAGTTTTTATAACAACAAAGTCAATGCTGAGTTATTGAATCGTCATTTGGCAATTAACTAATTGTATGAAACATTTAAAATCGAAAGAAGAGAGCCATTGACTAGAAATTGTTTCAATCGAACTCAGTCTATAGGTCTACTGGTGTTAGAGAATCCTAGCAATTATTTTAATAGTATCCTTTATTAAAGAGATCGAAGTCAAGTGGCGTACAACTTACATAAACATACTCAGCAATGCAGTGAGTTGGTGCATGCTTGTTAATCAATTTCAGACAGAGATAAAACCTATCACCACAACAACGAATTGACAACAGACAGATATAAACTCTATCACCACAACAACGAGTTGACTACAGACAGATATAAACTCTATCACCACAACAACGAGTTGACAACAGAGAGAGATAAACACCTATCACCACAACTTTTGGCATTGATTTAAAACAAGGTCCTCTTATGACGTCATTTATGAAAATTTAATAATACTTTATTAAAGATTAAAGAATTGTAAGGCATTATAATAGCTTTACAATAAAGTTGGTGAATTAGTGGCCAGAGCTAGATGACCCACATCATGAATTCGTCATTGTATAAAGATCAAATCACAGCAAACACTCGTCATGTTAAAAGATCAACTCACATTGCACAATTGTCATTGTTTAAAGATCAACTCCCATTGCACATTCGTCATTGTTTAAAGATCAACTCACATTGCACATTCATCATTGTTTAAAGATCAACTCACATTGCACATTCATCATTGTTTAAAGATCAACTCACATTGCACATTCGTCATTGTATAAAGATCAACTCACATTGCACATACGTCATTGTTGAAAGATCAACTCACATTGCACATTCGTCATTGTATAAAGATCAACTCACATTGCACATTCGTCATTGTATAAAGATCAACACACAGCTCCTTATGTTTATCGACAGTTAAGGTCAACTTGTAATTTCAAAAGCATTATTGTAATATGAGATATTTATGCTTTAATTATCAAACAGCGATTTGGGGCTGACTGCTAACCCCACACTACTATGTTTTGTGGTAAACTACAGATAAAACCTAGGCGTCACTAGGGGATGCGGAATTTGTTGGTTGCCCCGGATGATACCATAGGGAGTGACACAAAAATGTAAAGCGCAGTATGTTCCCGTTATTTATAACTGGTTAAAGTCATGAGGGGGTTATGCTACCGCCCCAGGTGACACCAACCCAAGTGACGCCTCTGAGATAAAAAATAGTGTTTTTTTTTAGATCAAAAGGTCTCCAGGGACCGGATGAGAAGGCATCGCTGGCTGCACCTACCCCGCGGATCGCAGTTTGTAGACCCCTACTTTATTTGATCAAAAATAGCATTAAATTTCTATCAATGTTTATTAAGTTGTTAACCATCAGTGTTGCCCGATAGTCCGAGAGCATATTTGAATAAATTGTTTCAGAATTGTACTTGTACCAAATGTGATAAATTGTATATTTTCAATACATATTATTAAATATATATAACCTCTCCTTTGATTATTGTAATAGTTTCCATGTCACTAAACACCGTAACGCTAATCACCACTGTAAGGACATGTGATGAAAAGTAATGAAATGGTTTCTAAAGAATAAATCCACCCACTGGGGAATGTTTCTGGCTGGCTTTATTTCCACCATATCCACAGCGAGGTCAACTCTGCGAGAAGAAATTTTAGTGGGACCAAATGCAATGTCGATAATTTTAACAAGGTTAAGGTATACTATTTTCAAAATTTCTTAATGTCTCCAAATTTTCTGACATAAACAACCATATTTTATGAAAATCAGAAACACGTCATCAATACATATTATAAATACGGCACAAGGTCACACGAACTCACATATTTCTAGGCAAAAACAAAAAAACGTTATCATCAAGACAATACCACCATCATGTCATAGCGACATAAACATCAATGAAATGTTGGTGTTTGTATCTCATCTAGATGACAAACATCGGTTTATATTTTTATTGCTAAAATTTTTATTTATATTTGTCATACTGAATCAAATATTATTTACTTTAATCAATGATTATCATCAACTTTGTCAGACATGGCTTAATACTAGCAATCATAGTAGCACTGTAATCTTCTATCATAGTTTGTCTCTACAACAATTGCCACCTCTATCATATATTATATGACTTTCCCAGTCAAACCAACTGCCGCGTCTAACATCTCCACGATCACCCCTGTCACCACCTCTCTAACCTACCAGATCAACTCTACTTCCGTCTCTGAAATCTCCCAGTTCACATTTAGACGGTTTTATGGGTGAATTTGAGTGTTTCAGGGTCTGTTATCTTCGTACTGCCTGTGTTAAAAACATTGTGATATCAACGACTCTTTTCGGCTCAGTGACGTTGACAAGGTCACGAGTCAATTTTGTCTCAATGCGTAGTTTGAGGTCATACGCACTACATTTTTCAAACAGATTGAAATAAGATTCTGTAGGGCAATCGACAGATTTATTTCCGTGCAATCATTACTTGTTTCTTTGTATTTTCTATTGTGACTGGTATTTAAAGCTTTTCGGAACATAAAAGTCAAATCTTCTAAATCATTGTATTTCTCAAAGCTGTCATCGCCTTCTTGAAGTGATTATCCGACCCCTACCCCTCCCCCACGCAAAGCGCCAGTGGCCATCATTCCCCTCCTCACTTTGAACATTGTATCGTTCACCAGGGAGTTGCAGCACCCGCTTTGGGAATCGCTGTTTTTTAGTCATGAACAACAAACAGACGTGAATAGTTTTATTTAGAGATTTACCAGGATATTATAAGAGAATTGTGTATAATCTTTTTATGCTGCAATCCTAACATATCATGAAAATGGTATCTCTTTTAAAAGAGATTGAAGTTAAATGACGTGCCACTTTTTAGGAACATGCGTTTGTGATCGACAAGGCAAAACAATAAATGACGGTAAATGCAACAAATTTATGGGTTTTTTAAAATGGGAAATTACATAGAGATTAAATATGTATGTTTCCTTTGAAGGAAACATTTATATACATAACATTTAGATAATTAATAAAAAATGTAAGCCATACAAAAATAATAATATATCGCATATACTTGTAGATTGCAATTAAACTGAAGTTAAATAACATAATAATATGATATTCACATTATTCTTACCCCTTAAATTAGTCTCAATTACAATATATTAACAAGGTCGATAGCGGTGCTTTTTATTTCGCGTTAATGGAACTAACAATTTGATGTACGTCAAATAAGTCAATAGATATATAAAATATATATTTTAATTTGTAAATTTTTTCACTAAAAATTTACTAGATAACCTACAATAATACATAGACAAAACTTTCAAACCAAATTACAACATTAACAATCAGACAACTCTAATATACACCAAACATTCAGAATCAGAAAACTCTAACTAACTTAGGGTAAGTTTATAGAGGCGGCGGGTAGGCGGGTTGCCGTGATCTGGTTATTCGCGCCAGAAAACCGCGCCTAATCCCTCGCGCAGTTGGTGTTTATAGTAAAAGCGGGAAAAAGCAAGGCGAGCCAAAAAACAATTCACATGCAATCCAGTCTCTCCTTGCAATAGCAAACAGAAGAAAAATGGCTTCTGTTATTGATGACTTTTTATTGTTATTTGGGCAGAACTAAATAAGTTATAGAAAGATGCCAGTAATTCACTAATTTTGTTACATTTTTCTTAGATTTTATTTGGTTGTGGACTAGTAATATAGTACTAATTAATTATATATTTTTAATTACACTATACATGTACTATTACTATAATACACTTACAATTATTCAGTTATAGTCTATAGTTATAACTATACTATACAAGATTACTATCACATTCAAATACTATAACTATAAACTATTAATTTAAATTAAGAAAACTATTAGTAATAGTCTTGTCTTTTGTCTAAAACTAAGTCCAAGTAGGTAATAACCTTGTAATTAATAATGATAAAGACATTATTATCCTTTTATTTTAGATTTACTGGATTGTGTAGGGAAATATAATATAATTATTATTATAATACATATTTTTAAATTATCACTCACCATCCTCTTTTATCTTTTTTACAAAGATATTGACAAAGACAATTAACATAAAATATGTTTTTACAAATCAATAAAAAAAAAAACAACATTAATTTTCAATAATTAAAATTAAATAAGAAAACAAAGATAATTATGGATATAAATATAAGAGAAAATAAAATTCAAAATCAATCACAAAACTTGAAATTTCTTCCATTGACAAAAAGATGACAAAGACAATTACAAAGCTTATGAATTATATGTTTAAAAATTTGAATAATTATTCACTCAGAATAATGTTCTTTCATTATCTTTAAATGAGGTACTGAAATTTTCATTGACAAATACTTGTTGAATTTAATTTTAATTTCATATTTTAGTTATCAGACCTCGTCGGTGGGGTATATTTTAACAAATAATTTTTAATAATTTGTTTTAAACTATTGTTTATTAATCAATAGATTTTTTAAAACAAAATTCTTTAATTTTAATCAATATTTTATCGATTAAAATGATTTAATTCGATAAAATAATTTACCGATTAATCGAGAAATTAATCGGTAATTTCCGCAGCCCTAATATATATATATATTTATAAGTGTGTGTGTTGAGTATTGTAACTGACTATCTTAGATATACAGACGCTCTTTCTATGCAGAAGATAATTGCGTCTACAGACCATGAGAGATTATCTGTTGGCAAGTGATGCAGTGGTCACGGCTATAGGGGCTCAACGCCACCTAACTATTGCCTAGTTGGATACCCATTCGGAGCTGGGTGACTCGGGGACTCCTCAGGCAGCGAGAAGGAATCCTCATCTTTGTGTGGATTCGAACTCGTGACCGTCAGTATGACCGTCAAGAGTGCTACCTCTCGACCACCACGTCCCACTAGAAGTAGAAAAGTAAGATTATTACAACAAAAATTCATTACGGCTAGACACTTAATACATTAAAATCTCTTCTTGTTTAGAGCCAATTTTAAGATAATTAATTTTAAGCGAGTAATATTTAGTAAACAAAAAGCAATTATTCTTCAAATACTTTTTTTACTATATAGTCTACTGCCCTATATTATCTCTATAAATAATAGTCAAGTTAAATATTTTGTTTGTTTTACAATAAGTTTACTTATATAGTTTATGTTCATTATAAGTTATTTTTATTTTTCTCTGTCTCTCTGATTCTCTATTAACTCATTTTCTCTGTCTATCTCACTCCCTCTTTTTCTCAATCTATTTTTTCTCTTTTATTCTCTTTTTCTAACCCTCTTTTTTCTCTATCATTCTCTTTGTCTCACTCTCCAATGCTCTCGTTCACTCTCTCCATCTCTTTCTATCCCTTTATTCTCTTTTATACTCTTTCTTTATCTCTCTCTCTCTTTACCTCTCTCTTTCTCTCTATTTATCTATCTTTTACTCTTTCTTTTTCTCTTTCTCTCTCTCTCTCTCATCTAACACGCTTACATCTCTAACATTTAGGAAACACAAACAATCAAACATCTCTAACATTTAGGAAACACAAACAAACAAACATCTCTAACATTTAAAAAAAACAATCAAACATCTCTAACATTTAGGAAACACAAACAATCAAACATCTCTAACATTTAGGAAACACAAACAATCAAACATCTCTAACATTTAGGAAACACAAACAAACAAACATCTCTGACAGAATGATAACCTGAGCAGCCAGACCAATCTTAAAGACAGAAAATGCTGAATATAGGATCGCATTTAGAAAGGGACTGATAGTATTAATAGACAAGCAAACCTAACGATCATTCATATCTCAAAAACTGACAGATGACATTACAAGTCAGTTAAATTTTAGAGAAAAACAGACAACACTAACATACAGACAACTCTTAAATAGAGAAATGGTAGGGCTGTTTTCGATTAATTTAAAATTAATCGTTAACTTTTGAAACATTTCTGAATAATTAAGCGATAATTTTTAATGATGCTAAAAATAAGTGTATGATGTCATTAAACTGAAAATTTCAAGGAACGTACAAAAACAGAATATTGGCATTTTTAAAAAAAATATAAGTAGTTTACAAAATGTTAATGAATTTAAATTTTATATTGTTAATTAAGTAAACACAATGTTTAATTTTGTATATCATTTTCCTTATAAACAGCTTATTTTAAAGTTTACACTTTAAAAAAAATTGAAATGGAGAAGTTTTTACGTTGAAAAGGAAACTATTTTAAATAATTATGTATTTACTAATAAATTGATGACACGATTTAAAATATTTCCCAGAACTTCCGTTAAAAGCTCGGCACATTTTCAGTTGAACTTCATTAGTGTACATTCATATTACCTTTAAAATTCTATCAATGTTTTTTATGTTGGTAACTATCAGTGGAGTCGCGTTGTCTTGGGACATCTGTGAATATCTAACCATACAATTGACACAAATAGATTTTATAAATCTTAAAAGCTCACACCAGCTTCGATGGGACGTGGTGGTCGAGGGGTAGCGCTCTCGACTGTCATACCGATGGTCACGGGTTCGAATCCACACGAAGGTGAGGATTTGTTCTCGCGGCCTGAGGAGTCCCCGAGTCACCCAGCTCCGAATGGGTACCTAACTAGACAATAGTTAGGCGGCTGGGGTAATGCGTGGAAACCCCATAGCCGTGGCATGTGACCGCTGCATCACTTGCCAACAGATCATCTCTCATGGTCTGTGGACGCAATTATCTTCTGCATAGAAGGAGCGTCTGTATATCTTAAGATAAGATGATAGATTGTGACGTCCCTATATTGACTTAATGCTGTGTCTTAATTTTTGTTTCAAATTCCATTTATGAACACACTGACCAGCGTGAGGCAGTAAAACTGAGGAGTATCACTTGACTAATACGTGAGGAGACCGAAGTACATGCTTACCTTCATGGGGTTTACTATACGGACATTAGAGATAAATATAAGTGTTATATTGTATATAGAGAGATATTTTTGACATGTTACACATTTAATGGCGTAGGTGATTAGGGGAACAATAATTAGGGCTATAATTGTACATGTAATATTTTGTTATGTATTCCTTAGTAAATTGTTATAAAATTGAGTCTATGAATATTGTTAGTATATTAGGATTTATAGACCATCAGAGCAACATTAACTTCATACGTTCCTCAATTAAGACTCTTATATCTGTAACGTATAATATAATGTATTTATCATATTTTTAAAATTTTCATTAACTGTTATGAAGTCAACAAACCCTTCGTATTAAGTTACCTGGATGTCCACAGTGTAGCATACGCCGCATATTTGCTCTTAGGTAGTGCAAAGGAAGTGGGGGGTGAACAGACACAAAATACATCACGAGGAAATCACAACAACTCGAAGGAACCACGGATAGAAGATAATTGCATCCTATGCTTATTCGTGATTTACGTCTATCATTGCATTTGAAGTTGGGTTTCAAATGTTGAAGTAGTGTAAGTTTTCATTTCTCAATTCAAGTAACCGATGCCACGCCGAATTCCGGACGTGAAGAATGATAATTCGTATGTGTTCCTGTTTCAAAATAAAAAAGATATTTTTTATCCTTATTGCTATCTGAGGTGTCTATTGGATTATCTTTAATTTTGAGTAAGCGTCGGCATTTCCGTTTTCTTTATCAGGCAACCAATTTCCCTTCCGAATTACGGACGGGAAGAATGATAATTCGTATGTGTTCTTGCATACAGAATAGGAAAAGTATTGTTATCCCAATTTCTTTCTGAGGATTTTATTGGATTATCTTACACACGCTTTTTGTATGTAGAATTTTAATTCGTCCTATAGTTATCCATAGTTTGTGTCTAGTCCTTTATTCTTATTAAAGTTTAAAATGTTGAAAAAATGTTATTTTTTCTGGTTTCTTCTATGAACCAATTCCCCGACCAAGTCAGGACGTGAAGAAAGAGAATTTGTATCTATTACTTCTTGCAAATGGAATAAGAATGTTTAAAAAATTATTATGTCTTTATGAGGGTTGTGTTTGTGTTGTATTTCTCAATTAGATTTAATTGCTTTTTGTGTTATTACATTACTATTTGACTCATCTATCGTCTAGTGTTTCAAGGTTTGTCAGTTTCGCTGATTGTGTTATTCTTGGCAAATTTTAAATATGCTTCAGTAAAGAATCTTGCAGCACTTTTTTTTTAGTTAAAATTTTTTTGTTCATCAATGTTCTCTTTGGTCGTTTAGTCCCATACAGAAGATGCATATTATAGTAGGTCTAAAAATTGAGGTAGCACTTTATTATATATTTTTATAACATGTGAATAAATATCTAGTATTGTTTGTAATATTCATTAACTTATACTTGAGTTAATGGGCCCCCGCCCCCTCCCCCCCCCCAAAAAAAAAAAAAAAAGAAAAGACCACTGAGACCAATTATCTTCTGTAACAGATAAGATAAAATTAATTTGTTTACACATTATTAATTGAACTGGTACAAGGAGATTAGTTTTATTACTATTTGGGAGAGTGTCTAATGGGTACTTGCAGGTTAGATAGAGGTCTCAAATGTATAAATTTGAAATACGATAATTATTATTTCTTTTTCATAAAGTTTAACAACTACCTGTTTGAAATGCATGATATGCTTGAAGATAATTAACAAGCCTCCTTTTAGAATTCAGTGATTTTAATAGTGTAACATACAGTTTCACTCACAACATTATGTCCCCACATATTTTAAATTATTTATACATTTATTAAATCGAATTTAATTATAATTATAACATGATTGCTTCAAAGCCATACACAGTGAAACTAGGTTAAATAACTGGCTGAATTTTATTTCACTTTTATCTTATACTTGTTCCAGTGATCTAGACTTTAGTACTGTAGAAATTTTGATAAACAATTTAAATAGTTCAAATAGCAATTTGGTTTTAAAAAATCAAAATATAATAATACAAGTGAAAATAATAGTAACCATAACATTGATATAGCAACTTCAACAACAAAGTTAATAATAACAATGAGTACACTGTAAACTTTAATAGAGAAATTTTAAAAAAAATAATTAAGTTTTTAAATCGTCTTTGTATGCTGGAAATCTTAACAGATTTTTTAAAAATTATTTAATTTATTTTTTTTTTTTTTTGTCAAATTGTCTTTGAAATCAGCACTTAGATGAAAAATTCCAAATATTGTTGTAATTCAATTATTTATCGCTTTATATCAAATCATTTATTGATATCTTTAGATCAATTACATCTGTATATATTTCATAAGTTACAAGTAAATTTGTCATTGATTTAGTCATTGATTATTCGATTTGAAATGAAAATACTAATTCTATTATTTGGATAAAATAACGTTTAATTGTTTCATTTAAAATGTAATGAAAATGCATATTCTTGAAAGGACATCATAGACTTTCTTGATATCATTGACACTTGTATCGGAATCATTGACTGTTGCGTTAAAATCGTTTACTAATGTATTCCAAATTATTATAATTTTCATTGAATTTGGTATTTTATTGGATACATCCAAACTTAACAAACATCTCTATCATCTCTCGTGAACTGTCCGGCTGGTCAAATGGAGCATTGTGACCGGCACCCCGTAAGACCACTCGACAAAACTGACCGGTCCTTGTGTAGAATCCTTTGGGATTGTCTGCTGACCCCCATACATGACGTATCGAGTCGTCGTACTCGCTTTGTTGTGACCAGTTCAAGGTCATCAGACCAGCTTCTATCATGCCCGAGGTTACCAGCCCGTCCACGTCACCATTGTATATCAACACCTTATAGTTGTCCATTAGTTGTGACAGCGTGGACGCCTGGCTCACCATCGTGTCTTTTAGCATTTTTTCATTCACAAATTTGCTCAAGGGGTTGTAGGAAACATTACCTACATGCAAAATGTTTCGCACAGGTTTTTGACTCATTACCATATTTAATTTGCGAAAATGAGGTGCACGCAAAGTATGGTAGTTGTCAAGGTCTTGTAAACCAACCTGTGGCATGAAAATAGCAGAAAACTCCGACGACAGATTGACTGAGTGGATTTTTCCTTTCATGAATTCGTCAAACTGAACTTGAAAATCGTTTGCTTGTTTTCTGCTTATGACACCAAGATTCTCATAAAATCTCGCACTTTCTCTAGCTTGTATTTTGTTATCAAACATTGGTCCACCTAAATATATTCCTTTTAAAGGAATGTTTGACTTATTGGCAAGTTTTTCTGTATGTATTCGATAAGCAAATGCGGGGATGTATTTCCCAGCGTAGGATTGTCCTCCTAAATATAAATCCCTGGTTGTGTATTCTGGAAACAAGAGATAAAACTGTTTGATAAACTCGTAAAGGTCTCCGGAACAACCTTCTTGGTTGACCCTGTAGCCGTTTATCTCATCTTCTGTGTAGCTGTAGCCGACTCCTACGGGCTGGTCGATGTACAACATGGAGACATTTTCAGCCCAGGATCTGTCCCATCGCACGAACGGGTAATATCCTTTGGCAGATGTAAAGATTTTTAAAGGTCCGTTCTCATCAAAAAGACCTACCATGGTTGAGACCCCTGGACCGCCATTTAACCAAACAAGCAGAGGGGGTTGTGGATGTGAGTTTATGGCTGGAAAAAACCAGAAAAACAAATGATTCCTGACCTGCTTGTCTACTGTAATGAAACCCGCGTGGCTACTTATGTTGTATCTAAGTTTGACCCTGCTGAGTTCTCTTGCTAGTGCTAGATTTCCATTTTCAATGTATGGGGTTAAGTGTAATGTGACGTTATCCTTGATGCATGTACCTTGACATGTTTCAAATGAAATCGTTAGCGACAGAGTAACTGCCAGTAGAATCGAAACATCCATTTGCCTGAGGGCTGAAGAATATAATAAAAATTATGGACATAACATATATTAAAGTTTACTTTACACGGTTAAACTTGTACTGATCTCCCATCTAGTGCCACCCCTGCTGATGTATATGGGAAATCCACGAGATATGAGGGATACTGTGCAAATAAAATAACTAGGCCTGGCGAAAATCAGAAGATACCGCCTTGTTAAAATTGGAGTAAAAATCCTCAATGCCTAGGGAAACGTAACCCCACAAACTATGTCAGCTAGCTATGTTACTGTATTAGGAAACTGAACTGAACTGTCCCTTAACCCGACGCTGGGTCGTTGGGGTAACATTCTGATCTCAGAGAGAGCTTCTTGCTTAGCCAAATATTTTTCAGTTTGCTTAATGCTGCAGTTGTTTGGATCGTTCTGGCAAGAATTTCTGGCTTTGAGCCTTCATCTGATATTATAGCCCATAGATATTTAAAGGTAGGGACCTCCTCGAGTTTTTGCCCATTTATCCGTATTTCACTTGTGAAATTCTTATTTGCCATGACCTTGGTCTTCTCTGCATTGATTTCCATGCTATAGGCCTTTGACGTCTTCCCTAGCATTGCAAGGAATTCTTTTAGTTCGTCCTTGCTGCCAGCTAGGCCGTCTATGTGATCCGCGAATCGTAAGTTAGTTATAATCATTCCTCCGATGTTTACCGTTCCGACATGGTTTTCGAGCACATCAGTCATAATTCTTTCTAGGAAGAGGTTGAAGAGGATTGGGAGAGTAATAGGAAACACAACTCCAAAAATCTATGTCAGGTACCTAGGTTGCTGTAATAGGAAACACAACACCAAACTTCCATGTCAGTTAGCTATGTTACTATAATAGGAAACACAACACCAAAAACCTATGTCCGGTACCTAGGTTGCTGTAATAGGAAACACAAAACCAAACATCTATGTCAGCTAGCTGTGTTATTATAATAGAAACGCAACACCAAAAATCTAGGCCAGCTTGCTATGTTACTATAATAGGAAACACAACACCAAAAACGTAGGTCAGCTTGCTATGTTACTATAATAGGAAACACAATACCAAACATCTAGGTCAGGTACCTAGGTTACTATAATAGGAAACACAACACCAAAAATCTATGCCAGGTACCTAGGTTACTATAATAGGAAACACAACACCAAACATCTAGGTCAGGTACCTAGGGTACTATAATAGGAAACACAACAACAAAAATCTATGCCAGGTACCTAAGTTACTATAATAGGAAACCCGACACCAAACATCTAGGTCAGGTACCTAGATTGCTGTAATAGGGAGCGCTCAGCCCCTCCGACTGTAATATGCAGGGCAAACAATCCGGGCCAAGAAAAATAAACGAAAAAACTGATTGAAATCAAAGACTGGGGTTAGATGCGGGCTGATGAGTACCTCAATGTATCTTTGAGAATTTAGGAATTTTAGAATCGTTGCTGGTAGTGCTTAAACTTAACAAACCTAACAGTTGACATTTAAAGGACAAGTTCTAGAAATGTGATGATCAGAGGTCAGCCAAATTTTAGTTGGACATTGGATTTGGTACCTACCATCACGAGCCTAGAGGATGATACGTAGGGTCTTGACAAATAACAAATAAATTGTCACATGTACCAGCCATGGGACGAGATGTTCAAACAATAGAAAGTATCAGAAATTTAGGGCAGATGCCATGTTGGCATGGTTAGAGGTGAATTTAGACTTTTGACAAAACATGACGCATTTTCCCTCCCAGATGATAACACATAACCATAAGAATTGACTTCTAAGGGATATATATTTTACGATCAGAGCATTGCTAAATGTGTTAGATAGAATGTGGGAAATTAGCCTTGCTAAATGTGTTAGACTTTGGAAACAGAGTCTTGATGAGTGTGTTAGATAGTCTGTGGGGAACAGAGCCTTGCTGAATGTGTTAGACTGTAGGGAACAGAGATTTGCTGAATGTGTTAGTCTGTGGGAAACAGAGCCTTGCTAAATGTGATAGTCTGTGGGGAACAGAGACTTGCTGAATGTGTTAGATAGACTGTGGGGAATATAGACTTGCTGAATGTGTTAGATAGACTGTGGGGAACAGAGACTTGCTAAATGTGATAGACTGTGGGGAACATAGACTTGCTGAATGTGTTAGACTGTGAGGAACAGAGACTTGCTGAATGTGTTAGATAGACTGTGGGAAACATAGACTTGCTGAATGTGTTAGACTGTGGGGAACAGAGACTTGCTGAATGTGTTAGATAGACTGTGGGGAACAGAGACTTGCTGAATGTGTTAGATAGACTGTGGGGAACATAGACTTGCTGAATGTGTTAGATAGACTGTAGGGAACAGAGCCCAACTGAATGTGTTAGATAGACTGTGGGGAACAGAGACTTGCTGAATGTGTTAGTCTGTGGGGAACAGAGACTTGCTGAATGTGTTAGTCTTTGGGGAACAGAGACTTGCTGAATGTGTTAGTCTGTGGGGAACAGAGACTTGCTGAATTTGTTAGTCTGTGGGGAACAGAGACTTGCTGAATGTGTTAGTCTGTGGGGAACAGAGACTTGCTGAATGTGTTAGATAGACTGTGGGGAACAGAAACTTGCTGAATGTGTTAGATAGACTGTGGGGAACAGAAACTTGCTGAATGTGTTAGTATGTGGGGAACAGAGACTTGCTGAATGTGTTTTTCTGTGGGGAACAGAGTCTTGCTGAATGTGTTAGATAGACTGTGGGGAACAGAGACTTGCTGAATGTGTTAGATAGACTGTGGGGAACAGAGACTTGCTGAATGTGTTAGTCTGTGGGGAACAGAGACTTGCTGAATGTGTTAGTCTGTGGGGAACAGAGACTTGCTGAATGTGTTAGATAGATTGTGGGGAACAGAAACTTGCTGAATGTGTTAGTCTGTGGGGAACAGAGACTTGCTGAATGTGTTTTTCTGTGGGGAACAGAGTCTTGCTGAATGTGTTAGTCTGTGGGGAACAGAGACTTGCTGAATGTGTTAGTCTGTGGGGAACAGAGACTTGCTGAATGTGTTAGATAGACTGTGGGGAACAGAGACTTGCTGAATGTGTTAGTCTGTAGGGAACAGAGACTTGCTGAATGTGTTAGATAGACTGTGGGGAACAGAGACTTGCTGAATGTATTAGATAGACTGTGGGGAAAAGAGACTTGCTGAATGTGTTAGATAGACTGTAGGGAACAGAGACTTGCTGAGTGTTTTAGATAGACTGTGGGGAACAGAGACTTGCTGAATGTGTTAGATAGACTGTGGGGAACAGAAACTTGCTGAATGTGTTAGATAGACTGTGGGGAACAGAAACTTGCTGAATGTGTTAGATAGACTTTGGGGAACAGAGCCTTGCTGAATATGTTAGATAGACTGTGGGAAACAGAGACTTGCTGAATGTGTTAGATAGACTGTGTGGATACATAAATAGAGTTTTAATGCATAAATATTATCATGAAACATTTTAAACATTTACGTTTGCAAGGTACATACGATCGTAATACACGCAACTAAATTAATTATTATTTATCTTTCTCTTTTTAAAAAAGTATTTTATTGTTTTAAATCGCACAAATCTGAATACATTTTAACTATTGTAATATTAAAATTGTGATCATTACTTTAATGAAAACTAGTTCAACATATAAGGTTAACACACTTGATCAATTTAATCTGATTACAGAACAATATATTCCAAACATAACACACAATGTGTTTTTGCTTACCAGATTGGTACAGTACCGGAGATTAATGTTTTAGAGAGTTTGTATTTGTCAGTACAATAGAGTTGTGAGTCTTGGGGATTCAAGTGAAGAAAAACATAAATATTATGTATGGTTTTATAGAGAGCCTGGAACAACAATTGCGATTTACTATCAGAATTAATTCTATGTGTTCAAACGTCACGAGTATAAACATGTCTGCCTCTCAGTTTGGGAGATCTAAAGTTATATAGTCGATTCTAAAGAATATATAGTTTTATTTTATTTAAAAGAATAGGGCAAATGTAATCAAACTTCTTTATATTAATGTGGATTGATATCCACTGTACTAAGGGAATAATGTAAAATGAAAGACATAAATTTGCTATTTTTAAAACATATGGTTGTCTTTAAACTGTAATAAAGTTTTTTTTTACTGTTAACAGAACGTTGGTTGCAGCAAAAAGGTCATAAAGAACAAAATGTCTGTAGAAACGAAATGTAATAGGGAAACAAAGGTCGCTTCGAGTAGATGGTTAGTGTTAACAAAGGGTAGATGGACACAGAAGGTATGTGGGAACATAAGGAATGTGGGAACATGAGGTATGTGGGAACAGAAGGTATGTGGGAACAGAAGGTATGTGGGGTCAGAAGGTATGTGGGGACAGAAGGTATGTTGGAACAGAATGAAGGTTATAACATAAGGCATGTGGGAACAGAATGAAGGTTATAACATAAGGCATGTGGGAACAGAATGAAGGTTAGAACATAAGGCATGTGGGAACAGAATGAAGGTTAGAACATCAGGCATGTGGGAACAGAATAAGGTTAGAACATCAGGCATGTGCGAACAGAAAAAAGGTAGAAATATAATGAATGTCGTAACAGATATTGCGTGGGAGCAGAACAATTGAGAGGGGGGGTATAGAAGGTTAGCGGGAATTGAAGATAAAATGTTATAAAATGTAGGTTTCTCCAGAAGGTGTGCAGATAATGAAGAAAAAAGGTAACGTAATGTTATTAGTAACACAATGATGCTGGGAAGATAATGGACATTGGAATAAAATATCAGCGCTCAGCTAAATTAACAGAAAACAGAAAGAAAGTGGTAAGGGGCGTCCACAAAGTACTTCTCGCTCCAGGGGTTGAAGGGTGTAAGAAAGTGTGACAGTTATTGACAGGGTGAGGAGGTGTCAGCCATGTGTGACGTCACGTTTTTTTTAGATTGCATTTTTATTATTTTGTGAATTTTTACCTTTAAAAGTGTGACGTACTTTGTGCTAGTATGTGACAGGTGGGAAAGGGTGTTAAAAATGATTTTATTCTAAACAAAAAATACCAAGCGGACAGAATGTTTAAATCTCCACAAGTGTTGACATAAGACAATTTAACTTGGCCAAGTTATCACATACATTCAACACAGAATGTTTTAATCTCCACAAGTGTTGACATAAGACAACTTAACATAGCCAAGTTATGACATACATTCAACACAGAATGTTTTAATCTCTACAAGTGTTGACATAAGACAACTTAACTTGGCCAAGTTATCACATACATTCAACACAGAATGTTTTAATCTCTACAAGTGTTGACATAAGACAACTTAACTTGGCAAAGTTATGACATACATTCAACACAGAATGTTTTAATCTCCACAAGTGTTGACATGAGACAACTTAACATAGCCAAGTTATCACATACATTCAACACAGAATGTTTTAATCTCCACAAGTGTTGACATAAGACAACTTAACTTGGCAGAGTTATCACATACATTCAACACAGAATGTTTTAATCTCTACAAGTGTTGACATAAGAAAACTTAACTTGGCCAAGTTATCACATACATTCAACACAGAATGTTTTAATCTCCACAAGTGTTGACATAAGAAAACTTAACTTGGCCAAGTTATCACATGCATTCAACACATAATGTTTTAATCTCAACAAGTGTTGACGTATGACAACTTAACATATCAAAGTTATCACGTACATTCAACACAGAATGTTTTAATCTCCACAAGTGTTGACATAAGAAAACTTAACTTGGCCAAGTTATCACATACATTCAACACAGAATGTTTTAATCTCCACAAGTGTTGACGTAAGACAACTTAACTTGGCCAAGTTATGACATACATTCAACACAGAATGTTTTAATCTCCTCAAGTGTTTACATAAGACAACTTAACTTGGCCAAGTTATCACATACATTCAACACAGAATGTTTTAATCTCAACAAGTGTTGACATAAGACAACTTAACTTGGCCAAGTTATCACATACATTCAACACAGAATGTTTTAATCTCAACAAGTGTTGACGTATGACAACTTAACATGGCCAAGCTATGACATACATTCAACACGTGCACACATTTTACGGCCTAATATTAGCGATTTTAAGAAATATTTTGTTGGGTTGTCTGTATGAAATCTTGCTTTTAAACATCTTAAATTCTAACCTCCAACATGGATTGCTATGTTTAATAGTTCCATGACACGAAAAGGTTGTTCGTATTATTTTTCTGTTGTTCTTATTTTAACTTTTCAAGTTTTGTTTTCTTTTTTAATGTCATGAATTTAAGATTTACTATTGTATATAGGACTCATATCACAAACATGGAACCAAAATACCAATGTCATGACTTTAAGATTTACTATTGTATATATGACTCATATCACAAACATGGCACCAAAATACCAATGTCATGAATTAAGATTTACTATTGTATATATGACTCATATCACAAACATGGCACCAAAATACCAATGTCATGAATTTAAGATTTACTATTGTATAAAGGACTCATATCACAAACATGGCACCAAAATACCTATGTCATGAATTTAAGTTTTACTATTGCATATAGGACTCACATCACAAAAATGGCACCAAAATACCAATGTCATGAATTTAAGATTTACTATTGTATATAGGACTTATATCACAAACATGGCACAAAAATACCAATGTCATGAATTTAAGATTTACTTTTGTATATAGGACTCATATCACAAACATGCCACCAAAATACCAATGTCATGAATTTAAGATTTACTATTGTATATAGGACTCAAATCACAAACATGGCACCAAAATACCAATGTCATGAAATGAAGATTTACTATTGTATATAGAACTTATATCACAAACATGGCACCAAAATACCAATGTCATGAATTTAAGATTTACTATTGTCTATAGGACTTATATCACAAACATGGCACCAAAATACCAATGTCATGAATTTAAGATTTACTATTGTATATAGGA
>MUZC01000857.1:211514-230123 GCA_002072015.1 Radix auricularia
TTACCTCCCTTGAAATTTGCGATTAATTCATGAAATGAATCTTTGATTGTTGTATCATAGAATCAAGCCCTGCCCATTGGTATCGTTTGATCCCTCCATTTTGTTTGCCCATTTGGTTTTTTATTTTTATTTTTTTTTACATTTCAAAATAACTCAAGAGCTTAGAGCTTTTAGGGAACATAAATGGTTTTCTTAAATTGCGCTACACACTAACTTCTCACGACACACAGAAACACTGTATTAAGAGATCTAAATCTTATGAGTATCTTTTGTCACATTAGAAAACAAGTTAGATAGTAGCTAAGATTGAAAAAAATAAAGAAAACGTTTAATCATTAACAAATGAAAATAATAAAAATAAATGAATAATATCTAAACAACACTTAGTTATAGATGTATCACTAGAAATACTTCTATACTGTCTAAACTGAAGACATTTCATGAGTCTCAGACTTATTTATAACATAACATAATTAGACTTACAGTTTTAATAAGAAACTATCAAAGTTTCATTTTTACTGACTTGACTTTAAGCAGTTAATTATCTCTTATTTATATAGCTTATGTGCATTGGTAATCATGCAATCAAAGATCTCCCTTTATGTTATTGTAAATGAAATAGCTAGAACCTATAAATTTTAATGAAAATAACGAATTTACTTTCTACAATTAGTCTGCATTAGTATTTTTCTTGCTTATGCTACACATATCAATCATTTTGTTTAACACAACTACACATCTCTTTTTTAAAAAAAAGGAAATATAGAATTAAAAAAAAATTAAATGGTTTAAATTAAAATTAGACTACTTATGCTTTATTTTACAAAAATAGTACAATATTTGTACACACAAACTCTGATTATTATTTGAGATATGAGAAAATCTCATTAATTTTTTTAGAATTTCAATGTTTTATTTAAAATGATATTAATACTTTTATTAAGGGCAGCATTAATGTTAAAGCAAGAAAGTACTAGGTCTTGTAATTGTACAGTTAGTTTTACTGACGCCCTTTTTTTGGGTCAGTTCACACACTTTCCCAAGTTCATGTGATCTAACATAAAATATATTTATTTTAAACATCTTATAAAGATCAGTATCCGTCCTTTGTTATAAATATAAACAACTGCAAGATGTTGGCCTAACTTTAAACATGTCGAATATTTACTTTAATTTAGTGTGTAAAAATTTGGCCTGTGGAAATTAACGATTAATTTCTCGATTAATCGGTAACAATTTGTATCGATTAAAATTATGTTAATTGATAAAAAGCAATTAAAATGGAAATATATATTTTAAGAATTATATCCAATTTATTAATAAATAATTGATTATTAATAATTAATAATATTTTTATTTTTTACGTACAAACTTCTCGATTACACACATTTTTTGAAGTGTTAGCTTAAAAATAAGCTGTTTTTATAACGAACGTGATTTTTTAAAAATAGCATTGTGTTTAGTTAATTAACAATAACAAATTTAAATTCATAGGCATTATATTGAACTACTTATATTTAAACTTCAATTGCCTGTCTTTGTTACTTCCTTTGAAATTTCTGTGTAATGACGTCATACATCTTATTTTTAGCTTTAGTCAAAATTATTGAATCGGTAAATTTTCAAAAGTTAACGATTAAATTTAAATAAATTTATAATAGCCAAAGTAAAAATATTAAAATTAATGCTTATACTATAATTAGGACTTAATCTTAAATTCATTTTAATTCTCATGGATATTTATGCAACCGAATACAGGTAACAATGTAAAAAGGGCACGAGCTAAAAGTATAATTTTACTCCATCCTTGAGATATTTCATTACTTCATTTCAACATATAAGATTTAGAAAATTGTGATGTTGTAATAAGTTACATTCACATGCTCCAATGTAAAAGAAACAACCACCTTGACAAAATATTCCCACTTCAACATGTGAAACACATATAATAGGTCTTATAGATAAACTATCAAGAAGCTTAGACAATAATGATCAGGCATATACAATATTACTAGACTTTTCTGTAGTATTGGACAAAGTTCACCACATTAGATTACTTAAAAACTTAAATACTTTGGAATCTCAGGCCCCTTACATCACTTGATTCAAGATTTTATATTGGGTAGGGAGCAAACTGTAATATTTAATGGATCAAAATATGCACCAATTAAGGTTAACTCAGGAGTTCCACAAGGAACTGTGCTAGGTTACTTTACTATAATTTGAATAAACGATTAGCTCAACAACATTTCAACAGAAACAAAAGTTAGGTTAGTTGCTGATGGTTGTATAATTTATAGAACAATTAAGTTAGAACAAGATATTTCAAAATTTTACAAAAAGACTTAATTGATTTTAAAAAATGGGAAACTAACTGGAGTATGTCCTTCCACCTAGAAAAATGTCAACTGCTAAGAGTAACAAAGAAAAAGAAACAAATGCATTCAAAATATTTCATTCATGTAAAAGAACTAACCCAAACTGAAGGTAACAAATACTTAGGAGTCAGAATAAATGAGAAACTATCTGAAAATTCCTTTGTCAGTTAAGTTTTGTGTTTTTTTGTTTTTTTTTATCAAACAAAACCTTAGGTTTTATAAAAATAAACGTTTAAAAATGTAATAAAGTAGGGCTGCGGAAATTACCGATTAATTTCTCGATTGATTGATATTTGTTTTATCGATTACAATTATCTTAATCGATAAAATAGTGATTAAAATATAAAAAACATTGTTTTTAATTAATTATTAATAATAGATTTTTTTTAAAAATTACAAATTGCTACATTTAAAAAACAGAATCTAAAAGTGTAAACTTAAAAATAACTTATTTTATAAGGAAAATGATAAAAAAACAACATTGTTTTTAATTAACAATCACAAAATTGACATTATATTGAACTACTTATATTTAAATATATTTCCCAGCAATATTATATTTTAAAATTAAATTAAACAAAATACTTAAGTTATGGTCATTTTTAAAAATGTCATAAAAGTCACAAAATGCGAAGGAAAACAGCGCAGTAAAAAAGATTTAATGAGGTCTTAGAAAAAAAAATCATAACTTTTGAACACGTGGGATAAAAAGAAATTCTTTATGTTTTTGTTAATCATCAAACAATTTCTATATAGCTGTATTACTTGTAGATGTATATTTTAAAAATAATTTGACATTTTTATCCAAGTACCTAAACTTGCGTTATTTAACTCATTATTTTTGCTAAATATGTTTTAATAACTCAATAAAAAAAATACATTGCCTCTTTAGAAATTTTCAGTTTAATGACGCCATACATCTTTTTTTAGCTTAACAAAATTATTGATTAATTAATCGGTAATTTAAAAGCCCTATAATAAAGATGTCAAACTAAAATGCTACCTTATCGCCTCATCCTGCTGAGACCTATACTAGAATAAGCATCTTCTAAATGGGACACATCCAACAAATAAAATATTGATCAACTAGAAAAAAAGTATTCAAAACTGACAAGCGAAAACCATTAGTTAAATTATTTAACCTTGAAACACTATAGGATAGAAGAGGCAAGAGTAAATTAGTAAATATACATAAGTCAATTCATTCTAATTTAGAAATATAACACAAAGATAAATTAATACAACCCTCAGATAGACATAAAGATAAAAACACATTTCTTATTCCATGTGCAAGAATAAACACATACACGTTTTCTTTCTTTCCTTCCGGTATTCGGGCATGAAATAGGTTGCCGGAAGAAACCAGGAAAGCCAACCTTTTATCACCATTTCAAACTCTTAACTGTAAATAAATAGTGTACTCTTACAAAAAGTAAGAATTAAAATATCAGTTAGACAAGGTTTTCCCTTATCACCTTATTTCTGTATCATGGCATTTGAACCACTTCTAGAGAAAATTATGAGTGAAAGAATCATTATAGAAATAGGGATTCCTGGTGCCAGAGATATTAAAGTAATTAATTTTAATTATTGCGCTGGCAGAGTTTTTCAACACAAATGATAGGTATATTCATAAAAAAATTCGATATTTCAAGATTTTGAAAAAGTTGTGGGTCCAAGATTAATGTAAACAAATCTGAAATTATGGGGCGAGCTAGGTGGAATGGTAGAATGGATTTCCTTTTCGTCATAATGACGTAGGGTAGTATTATAATCTATTGGATCTCTTATAACAAATAATCAGACACATACAAGCACTAACATGTTTACGAATAATGTACTATCAATTAAATAAGAATTATTGATAGGAACAAATACATAGCACAGACAATTTTCAAAATCCTCAAAACAATATATACAGGAACAATATGAGAAACCACACCAATAATTTTAAAAGAAATCAACTCACACATATTCCAAGGAACAATGCACAATATCAAACTTACAACACTAATAAAAACTAAGTTAGATGGAAAAATAAACTTGCAAGATTTACAAGCAAACATACGAGCCCTCAGAACAAAATTTATAGGACAAGCTATTAGATAAATATCAGAAAATACACTCATTCACGAGATTAGGATATTTAATAGCAATAGATAGTAGTAATGTACATTACATTGGAAGAAATCAAACAAAATTTTATCAGGCATGCATCAAAACAGTAAAAGCTGTGAAGAATTAATACACAAAACAACCAAAGATATATATATATATATACATTTGATACAAAAGACAAGCAACATCTCTAAACAATAGAATTAAAAGTACGTTTATGGAATTACAAACACTAAAGACACATTTCAAATACTCATAATAGAGAAATACCAAATCAAGAAATAGAAATAACACACACATAAATTTACAATACAACACCAGTCTCATAAAGACAAAGGGGCAAGAATAGGATGTCCACTCTGTAGGTCAGGTTTCTGGTGAGACAACATTAATATCTCCCATGCTATACAATTTTAACAGAATTAGCAGTGATATACCCAGGTAAATTATGGTCTAGGCACTGATATACCCAGGTAAATTATGGTCTAGGCACTGATATACCCAGGTAATTTCTGGTCCAGACAGTGTTATACCCAGGTAAATTCTGGTCTAGGCAGTGTTATACTCAGGTAAATTCTGGTCTAGGCAGTGTTATACCCAGGTAAATTCTGGTCTAGGCACTGATATACCCAGGTAATTTCTGGTCCAGACAGTGTTATACCCAGGTAAATTCTGGTCTAGGCAGTGTTATACTCAGATAAATTCTGGTCTAGGCACTGATGTACCCAGGTAAATTCTGGTCTAGGCACTGATATACCCAGTTAAATTTTGGTCTAGGCAGAAGTTATAGTCAGGTATATTCTGGCCTAGGCAGTGTTATACCCAGTTATATTCCGTCCCAGGCAGTGTTATACCTAGGTATATTCTGGCCTAGGCAGTGTTATACCCAGGTATATTCTGGCCTAGGGAGTGCTATACCCAGGTATATTCCGGGCTTGATATTGTTATATCCAGTTATTTTCCGGCCTAGGCAATAATATACATAGGTATATCTTGTACAGGGTCTATATCTTGCCTCTTACTTCTTACACGGGGATGAATAAGATATTTTTTATTGTGCCAGATACAATCATACCAAACAATGTGATACCAACATAATATAATCACTTAAAATAAGCCACTTTTCATTTATGTTCATTATTTGTTCACAAATTAAATCTACAAAAGCTAAAACAATGACATAAAGTCTTTAAATATCATACAGCGACATACAAGATCCGCTAATCTCGCAAACAAAATGTTACATATTTCATTTTTTATTTCTTTTATTTTCAATCGAGGGTTACCCGCCTTAGCAATGATATATTATTGAGATAGAAAATTTAGCCTGTTTATTGTAAGGGAGATAATTCAACCGAAAAATATGAAAATGAAATAAATTAAAAATTGAAGTCTAGGATACACGTCATAATAATTTAGTCAACGGAAATTTTTTATTCATTACAGTTTCCATGTAACTCTAGGAGTAATTAATATATATTCAATAAGGAATATACAGAAAATATATTATATAGTTGTAAGTAGGTAAACTATAAAATATATATGCTTATATTTAAAGAACCTTCCTGAAAGTATACCTATCTCCTACTCCACCCATTACTCGTAATTTACACATCAAAAGTATCTCTGGTACTATGTGCACTTTGTACCTGATAGATGAAGAAAAGGCAATCAATATAACATGTGAACCAGTGCTGCCAGCGCTAGGTTTTTCAACCTAGATCTAGGTTTTTTTAACCTCGTCTAGGTTTCTAGGTTTTTTATTTAAAAAATAGTCATAATCTAGGTTTTTTTAATTAAAAAATTTAATAGTAAATATACCATGTGAAAGAAAGAAAATAATTAAATATATGCAATAAACATTCTAAATAATTCGATTTTTCAAAAATAAAAATCAGCAGTATGTAGCAAGAGTATTTTTTAGCCGCTCTTTGATGTTCCATTATTAGGTCTATATCTATCATAATCTATGGCTCTATGCTACTAAATTCGAAAGTTGGCGCCATATGTCTGTACAATTCTGGTACAAGATAAAACAACTTGATTGGGCAAAAATGTTCAATTTTATTAGACTATTAGAGGCTCTAACATTTTCTTATGTCGGCGATGAGAGAATAAACTCTCAAATATATGCCGTATTGAGTATAGACTAAAGATAATCTAATACAAAACTCATATACAGTGGAACCCACTTACCTCGAGCTCGCTTAAGTCGACCACCCCATTAAGTCGACGGTTTTTTTTTGGAACCGCCAAATTCTCTCTTTGTCTTAGTATTTTCTCGTCGTTTAATTCGATTTTTTTAAGTCGCCGAAACCTCATAACACAAGCACAAAAAAAGTCAAATTTGCCACTTAACATTGGTTAAGTCGATCCACATGACCAATCGCAAGCTCTTGAAAATGTTTCACCAGTGTCTGCTGGTGACGTCACAGCCCACTTGCTTTTTCCTCTGTGTTGTTTTTGGTACCATGGCAATGCGATCAGCTTGCTATGTGTGCTGGTGACGTTTTCGACACAGCCCTCTTGCGCTGAGACATGTGTTGCTAACTTAAATCGCCAGTTTCAGTGATGTGTTGGAGAAAATTAAAAGTTTTTATCGATAATCGACGTTGGTTTTTATTTTAAATTTGTACATTTCTGCTGTCAGTTGGTGCACATATACCTTCTGATGTTAGCAAACATGTATGTACAATTTTATAGCATGCCGATAGCTTCATCAAACAAATAACGGCAATGCTGTTGTGTTAAAAAAAACTCCAAAAACACGTGCATGAACATTATCATTTATTAACGCTAGTGATGGGACGATACCAAAATCATAGGCTGCTTACTGTAAGCAAGGCTCCCCAGATTTTAAAATATATAATATAACAGACTACAGACAGTTTACTCTCAATCTCCCAAACCATTGTTGTTGGTTAGTCCTATTAGCATCAAGTTACCGAAGGAATTGTAAGCTGAGGGGATCGTATGGAATAATAAAATGTACCGTGTGCAGTGTCCAAACTTGTTGTCATTGGCAACCATTCATCCTTCAACCTCATTTTGACTATTACATGTACTGTACTACTGCTTTGTTCTCATTTTTTCATTCATAAGAAGTGGCCGTGTGCAAAAGCCATTTAACTATTGGTTAGAATTAATTAAAATATGTCAAAGTTGAAGGTTCAAAAGTTCAAAAGGAGTACCTAATTTTTTTGTGAACGTTTATATAGCATGATAGTTCTCTTTGTTATGAGTCATATATAGGTCACGATAGACCATTCCGAGTCCAGAAGAGAATGGTTCGGGGACAATGAGGGGATGTGTAGGCTACTTATTTGTGTAGCTTGTAAAAAAAATCAAGCAAGTCGCTTCGAAGGAACAGTATCGCTCAATCTGGGAATCACCGCAAAACGGCGTTATATTTAAACTTAAACGGTCTTTAAAAACGAACGGTCTTAACAACCTTAAGAAAGCGTGAAGAAATAGGGTCCCGACATTCCGATACGATTCTGATTAATCGTCCCATCACTAATTAACGCACATTGCGTACATATAGAAATTTCAAGCGCATGTTAATATTTTGCCGCCATATTGGTTTTCGCTTTAACTCGATCATCGGTTATGTCGATGCGATTTTTCATTCCCCGACGCCGTCGACTTAAGCGGTTTCGACTGTAGTTCATATAGTCATATAGAATTTTTCAATTAATGCTAAGATTGCCAAAGGATTTATAAAGATGATGACATAAGTGATAACCAAAATCAAATTAAATTTAAGTATATTTTACAAATAGGTATGTAGAATATATTAATAAATGCCAATACCCAAACGATTTTGGGGAAGCATGGAATGTAGTCATACTTTTGTGAGATTCGTGACAAAGGGGAGGGGGCTGTTTAAGAACTGTGACGTCACTTCAAAAACGCGCTAATTTAAATGAAAGCTCCACTTTAATATTTGATTCCTAACTATTTAGTGACGTTTTAAACGGCTTCACGTCCTTTACGCTATTGGAATGCACCCTTACACTTACACTAAATACATACTTGAATAATACTTGACAAAAAAATTATTTGAGACATGCTCTATTTGAAATAATGGGGTGGGGAGCTTTGTGACGTCATATTTGTTTATTTTTAGCATGTCTAGGTTTTTTTTCTTTTTTCCCTTCTAATCTAGGTTTATTTTGACGTGTTGGCTAGGTTTTTCCTAAAATTGTCGCTGGCAGCACTGATGTGAACACTTGGAGTCTGTGACCCCTAATAAAGGAGAGAAGGCCAAGATTAATGCAGGTGATGAGAGAGAGTCCACAGGATCAGTGTTGATGGAGATGAGGGTGTATTGAAAATTGATTCTAAAGAGGAAAAAGCCAAGATATTAATGTTACCTATTCATTTTTTGTGTAAGATGGCAGACTAAAAGAATGTATTTAGATTTTTTTCCCTGGCTTTTTTTTTCATATATGTAAAAAAAAAATAATAAAAACACCACCTAATTAAAATGTGAGAACCAGAGAAAAAAAAACAAACAAACAAACAAAAAAACACAAAGTGTAATGCCTCTTCATTTCGATCCCTACTTAAAGGGATACAAAGAATGAAGATTAAGAAAGCCGAACGTTATCTATTGGCACAGGTCTGAATTATGTACCGTGCGGAAAAAGATCGATATTATTACACCGTTTTGAAATACTGAACTTCACTTCCAAAGTTTAATCATTAACAATGTTCAGTATTAGTATATTTCAGTTCTTGGTCACTGACTACTTACTATTTATTGATTTCATTGTTTTTAATTGAGTCAAATAAATATTAATTTAAGCCGGCACAGTTAAAACAAATATAAATAATGACAAAATTTAGTTACTGACAGACAATGTCACTGTGACCCAGTGGCTACAAATTATGAAAATAAATAATTGAATTGAACTACTTATATTTTAAATATTCAAGATATGGGCATTTTGTAAAATTTTCAGTTTATAGACATCTAACATCTTATTTTCAGCTTTAATATCAAAATTATCGATTACTTATTCGGTAATTTTTCCAAAGTTAACGATTAAATTTAAATTGAAAATTGCGTTTGTACAGAAGTTTTGTCAACGATAAAAAATAAAATATTTTGTTTGATAAATTCACTTGATTATAATGGAATGAAATATTTATATTAGGGCTGTTATCGATTAATTTAAATTTAATCGTTAAATTTGGTAAATTTACAGATTAATTAATCGATAATATTTATTAAAAATAAAAATAAGAAATTTTCAAGGTAGTAACAAAAACAGACAATTCACATTTCTTTTTATAAATATAAATAGTTCAATATAATGTCAATGAATTTTAATTTTCTAATTGTTAATTAAGCAAAGACAATGGTTAATTTTGATTTATATTAGTTTCTTTATAAAAAAAGCTTATTATTTTAAAGTTTAAACTTTAATAAATAATTTTTTCAATGGAGAAGTTTTATACTTTAAAAAAGCAAACTATTGTTAATTATTAATAATTAATTATTTATTTATAAGTGGAAAACGTGCTTAAAGCATTTTCTTTATTTTAATTGTTATCTTATCGATTAAAATTATTTAATCGATAATAGTTTTTACTGATAAATCAAATAATTCATCGTTAATTTCCGCAGCCCTAATTTAAATGGAATTAAATTAGGTTTTAAAGCGTCCTTTAAACTGTCAAGAACTTCAGCAATGTTTTTAACAGCTTAAAAACCTGTCTAAACAGATACTCAATAAAAACCAATGAAGTTATGTATGAAATAGACAATATTTTAATTCTTAATTTATTTTTAATACAAAACTGTTTACCTTGCCTGTGATAAAATTATGTCTTTCTGATCATGTTTATAGATTTAATTGATTGTTTTATGTAGACTTATGAAATATTTAATTATGAATTGAAGTGTCTTATGTAGACTTACGATAGATTTAAATATATATTGTAGTGTTTTATGTAGACTTATGATAGATTTAATTATAAATTGTAGTGTTATGTAGACTTATGATATATTTAATTATAAATTGTAGTGTCTTATGTAGACTTATGTGAGATTTAATTATAAATTGTAGTGTCATATGTAGACGTATGATAGATTTAATTATAAACTAAAGTGTCTTATGTAGACTTATGTTAGATTTAAATTATAAATTGTAGTGTCTTATGTAGAATTATGATACATTTAAGTTATAAATTGTAATATTATGTAGACATAGGATAAATTAAATTATAAACTGTTATTATCAGTTCAATCCGTCATTACTTAACAGATAGTGCAACTCTAGTCTGTTCTCTTGTTCTAGCTCGTATGGATTACTGCAATTCTCTTCTGTCAGGTGCGCCAAAACAATGCATTGAAAAACTACAGAGAGTTCAAAATTCAGCTGCCAGATTAGTTCTAAGGGCAAAAAAACATGACCATGTTACTCCGCTACTTTACTCACTTCATTGGCTACCTATACAAGCCCGAATTGATTACAAACTGGCCGTTCTGTGTCACAACTTCTTTTCTGACTCATGCCCTTCATATCTTACTGAACTTTTGTCAGTCTACTCACGAGGTCGTCAGCTACGCTCCTCTGCGGATACACGCATTCTCTGTGTTCCTAAGATAAGAACTAAAACATTTGGCGAAAGGTCATTCTCCTTTTGTGCAGCCAAACAATGGAATTCTCTTCCATTACACATCCGTAGCATTTCAACTGCTAAGTCATTCAAGACTGCACTTAAGACACATCTTTTTAAAATTTATTTTCAAAAATAATAAAACCACATTTCTGTAATTGATTAGCGTAGCTGATGTATTGAGTATACCGTATTGTCATTTATGTAGTTAATATGCTATGAATGTTTCTTTTTATTTATATATGTATTGTTGTTTCCATGTAAAGCGCTGTGAGCCTGGCTCCTTGCTGGGATACAGCGCTATATAATTATCATATTATTTTTATTATGTAGACTTATGATAGATGTAATTATAAATTGTAGTGTCTTGTGTAGACTTATGATAGATTTAAAAGTAAATTGTAATGTCTATTTAGACGTATCATAGATTTAATTATAAATTATTGTGTCTTATGTAGACTTATGATGGATTATAGCGTGTTCAGTCAATGAAGTTGAAATCTTCTTTTTAAAATTTCCAAAAAACGCTTTTGTAACACCTTATAATCGCAATAATATCATGTTTAGCTACTAGTAAGATATGTCTTCTTAGCTATTTCTTTTTCTTAATAAAAGTCATTCATCATATGAAACTCTGATTATTCGTAATTAAAAGAATACAAATATTGAAGTAATAATATTTGTTTACGAATTTATGTTCTGTTGTGAGCTGCAAGCATGCTAACATTGAAGCTTTATTTCATGGCTAAAAACTTAGTGTTGGCAGCACTTGAATAGTGAGAAGATTTTTAAAATGTTGAGCTCAGATCAGACTGGTCTAAGCAGAGTCCTAGCAATTCATTAAAAGTTATTCCTTATTGCAAGAAACGAAGTCAAATATGGCGTGCAACAAGGAGTTACAGATTGTAAGAAACGAAGTCAAATGTGGCGTGCAACAAGGAGTTACAGATTGTAAGAAACGAATTCAAATGTGGCGTGCAACAAGGAGTTACAGATTGTATGAAACGAATTCAAATGTGGCGTGCAACAAGGAGTTACAGATTGTAAGAAACGAAGTCAAATGTGGCGTGCAACAAGGAGTTACAGATTGCTCCATCGCCGTTGCGTGCATATGGGTTCTTGTATCAAATACTAATAGGAATATATGACAGTAAAAGTATTCAATCTACAGTTTTCTCACGTTTTAAATAAATTAAATTATAAAATATGTTTTGTCTACAAATTAAGTATTTCTATACCTTACATTTTACATAGATTAAAAAAAAATCATGTTAAGCCTGGTACCTATTGGAATTCAGGACGTGTTAGCGCATTTTCGTATTATGTATCAGTACTTATGTTAGATATCAGAATTATGTAGTTATCAGTAATTGTGTTTAGATTTTAGACATATTTTTATGAATTTTCTTGCGTAATGAATATACCTGATATTTTTTTATTTAAAAGTCATTATTTTACATTTTTAAAAAAAATATATTATTTTCTCTTTAATCCAACTACAAGGCACCACAAATGATAACGTAAAGCTCTCTAAACTTTTACACATATTCTAATGACGTCAACTAAAAAAAAAACTAATTCTTTTGCACCCATTCGCACCACTCTTCAATGCTTGAAGAATTATGCATGCGACTTCCGGCAATGGCGGCCGTTCCTTGCGATAGTGTTACCTCTCGATTCGAAATATTTTTTGGTAGTTTTAACGGGGTTTTTAAACGGATCGAGTAACTGAGTGTTGATGCACAAATGGCAGGTCAGGGCATACAAAAAACATATATACATCATGGGTCTAGGACTTATGGATGCTGAGGTCTAGGGTGATGACAGACGGACGGACGGACAAAACGGGTGCAATAGCGATTTCGACATCTCGAAAATTCGCTAAAAATAATGTCGACATAATACATACCATTTTTAAAATGTCGCATAGATTGAAATTTCACAGAAGTTAAAGAAAACAACAATTTAATGATCTACCAGTTAATCTTGCAGCTAAAGTTTTTTTCAGTTACATTCGCATTTTTGGTATGTTGTTAGGTGTGGCTATTAGTTCTGCGTTAATGGACAATACAATTTAATTGTGCGTCAGATTTTACATAGATCGATTGTAAATTTATTAATTGTTCATTTTTTTTGTTTGGAAAATTGATTTCAAACTTCGATCAATCAATGATTGTAATTATATTTAAATATGCCAAAAGTTTGTTTTGTTTTTGATTACATATTTAACTTGCAAAACAAGACTAAAAATAATAGACCACTATCAAAATGAAAGACAACAATAACTATAATAGAAAACTATAAAAAAGAAGGACAACACTGGCAATAACAGAACACTACAAAAATGAAAGAAAACACTAACAATTATAGAACACTATCAAAATAACAGGCAACACTAACTATAATAGAACACTATCAAAATGAAAGACAACACTAACAATAATAGAACACTATCAAAATGAAAGACAACACCAGCAATCAGACAACTTGTGGAGACAGCCAGACACACAAACGGACAACTTTTACATACAGACAAGACCAACACGTGGACATCTATGACATTTAGAAAACGCAAACACTCAACCATCTCTGGCTGCTAGAAAACCTTAACAATCAGATCAATCTTATAGACAGACAACACCAACAACTAAAAAAATCTAACAGACAGACAACCCTAAAATACCAGACATCTTACAAACTGACAGAAAACACTAACTTATCCATTAATTGCTGACATAAAACCAAGAAGATTGTAATAACAGAGTGAGAAAAACCCTTAACACCAACAGTTTTGCATTTACCGAAATCAATTGTGTTGTAATGAAATCACTGAGCGAAATATTTTAGAGCATTGTATTACATTATGATATGTTTACAATTAAGTTATGGACTTAGTACCCAGAGCTATATAATTGTATTACATAATAATATGTTTAAAAATAAAGTTATAGACTTGGTACCCAGAGCTATATAATTGTATTACATAATGATATATTTACAATAAACTTATTGACTTAGTACCCAAAGCTATATAATTGTATTACATTATGATATATTTACAATTGAGTTATGGACTTAGTACCCAGAGCTATATAATTGTTTTACATAATGATGCATTTACAATTAGGTTATGGACTTAGTACCCAGAGCTATATAATTGTATTACATAATGATACATTTACAATTAAGTTATGGACTTAGTACCCAGAGCTGTATCACCAAACATCGAACATTCGTCATTGTTTAAAAATCAACTAACAGCATCGCTAGTCAAAAGACAGGAAATTCACGTACTAATAAGTGTCGACATTTCATTCAAACTGTATTATTGCACACTTATCTAATTATCTAATATATGAAGCTGAAAGTTTGTTTGTTTGTTTGTTACCAATACAAATCCACACCGTTGGACCCAGGGTGGTGAAATTTTGCAGGGGACCCCAATTTGACCTGGAATAGGTCATAGGCTATGTTTTAACCCAAGGTGGCCCATTTTTAGCGCATTTTCGAGAAGTCGAATGCGCTATTGCACCCGTTTTGTCCGTCCGTCTGTCATCACCTTTGATCACAGCATCCATAAGTCCTAGACCCATGATGTATATATGTTTTTAGTATGTCCTGACCTGCCATTTGTGCATCAACACTCAGTTACTCGATCCGTTAAAAAACCCCGTTAAAACTACCAAAAAACTTTGCGAATCGAGAGGTAACACTGGCGCAGGGAACGGCCGCCATTGCCGGAAGTCGAATACATCATTTATCAAGCATTCAAGAGTGGTGCGAAGGCGTGCAAAAGAATTAGTTTTTTTTTTTTTTTGTTGACGTCATTAGAATATGTGTAAAAGTTTAGAGAGTTTTACGTCATCATTTGTGGTGACTTGTAGTTAGATTAAAGGGAAAATAAAAATTTTTAAAATGTAATGAAATGACTTTTAAATTAAAAAAATGTCAGGTATATTCATTACACAAGAAAATTCATAAAAATATGTCTAAAATCTAAACACAATTACTGATAACTACATAATGCTGATATCTAACATGAGTACTGATACATAATACGAAAATGCGCTAACACGTCCTGAGTTCCAAAAGGGACCAGGCTTAACATGATTTTTTGCTTTTTTCCTTATATGAGCTATATAAAAAATGAAAATCACGTCAATAATATTTGTGTCAAAGTAGTGCGCACTGTGCAAGAGTCTAATATTAACATTCCCTAATCGGGAAAACCCCAATAGTATTAGACTATAATATTTCCAATTGTAGGTTAAAGCATAAAACTTTGGGTAGTTGTTAAGTATACTTAAATATTAACTGTGTGGATTTGTATTGGTAACAAACAAACAAACACACAAACTTTCAGCTTTATATATTAGATATATAAAATCTAAAAATCACTAAATATCCTATTTTACTGATAGATAGAAGCATGAAACTTTGGCAAGTTGTTAAGTACGCTAAAGCGACGATATTTTGCGATAAACATTTTTTAACATCCCACTCATGGGAAGTCGGGGGCCCAAATGTTGTGTTTTTTAAACTTATATACGCTATATAAATACTGAAAATAAACCATTCTTCTATTTGCCGTGTAGTTAGAAGAATGAAACTTTGGGAAGTTGTTAAGTACACTCTCCTAACGCTAATTTGCGAAAAAGAATTTCAAACTTCCCACTCACTGGGGGCCGGGGGCCCAAATGTTTTTTTCTTTTATTAGAAACAAACTCATCACTAACTCTCCAATGTACCGTGTCGTAAAAACATGAAACATTTGGAAATTACTCTCCTGGCAATAATGGCAAAAAAATAAATCAATACAATTCTCACTTATGTGGTGCCAAGGGCCCAAATGTACTTTTTCTTAAGCGGGCTTTATTAACAAAATGTAGACAACGAAATACAATCACGTCTCACGAAAGATCAGGTTTCTGTTTAGTTGGGAGCACCGCATGACCCGGGAAGCAATGAGTACAACCCCGCAGTGGTAACACGTGAAAAAAATATTAAAATTATCACTTACTGGGAGCCGGGGGCCCAAATGTAGTTTTTTTTTTTACTATTATATGCTATATAAATACTGGAAATCCCCCATTCGACTATTTCCCGTGTAGGTAGAAGAATGAAACTTTGGGAATTTGTTAAGTACACTCTCCTAACTCTATTTGCGAAAAAGCATTGTGTACGCTTCTCCAGAAATCCCTATTTAAAACCCGTGAGAAGTCGGGTACTTGCCTCTAGTACTTTATATGTTTCAAACATTATCATTTAAATTCTATCAATGTTAAAAATGTTGATAACTAGCAGGGGAGTCCCGTTGTCTGGAGACATCTGTGAATATCTAATTATACAATTTAAATGAGTAGATTGAATAAACCTTACAAGTTTACATTTCTGTCTGTATAGATTAAATAGTCAGACAACATTAACAGACATAGAGAGAGAGAACTCTAACAGACAAGAAATCCTAACAGACAGACAACATTAACAGACATAGAGAGAGAGAACTCTAACAGACAAGAAATCCTAACAGACAGACAGTGCAAATAGGCAGAAAACACAAACATTATAAACTTGAACAGACTCACTGTAAAACATTAAAATTGTAATTCAACGTGCATTGCCTTGCAATGACCTTCTTTAATTAAAGTGTAATGGGGGTCTTTGAGACAACTTATCACAGCGATAACTTAATGTTAATGACTTACAGTTATTTAGTTATTTGTTCTGTCATTGTTACATGTCTTAACTATAAGCTGATCACTTCTTTCTTCTTATTGTCATTGTCATTGTTACATGACTTAACTATAAGCTGATCACTACTTTCTTCTTATTGTCATTGTCCTGTCATTGTTACATGACTTAACTATCAGCTGATCACTTCTTTCTTCTTATTGGCATTGTCCTGTCATTGTTACATGACTTAACTATAAGCTGATCACTTCTTTCTTCTTATTTTCATTGTCCTGTCATTGTTACATGACTTAACTATAAACTGATCATTTCTTTCTTCTCATTGTCATTGTCCTTTCATTGTTACATGACTTTACTATAAGCTGATCACTTGTTTCTTACTATTGTCATCGTCCTGTCATTGTTACATGACTTAACTATAAACTGATCATTTCTTTCTTCTCATTGTCATTGTCCTATTATTGTTACATGACTTAACTATAAGCTGATCACTTCTTTCTTCTTATTGTCCTGTCATTGTTACATGACTTAACTATAAGCTGATCACTTCTTTCTTCTTATTGTCATTGTCCTGTTATTGTTACATGACTTAACTATAAGCTGATCACTTCTTTCTTGTTATTGTCATTGTCCTGTCATTGTTACATGTCTTAACTATAAGCTGATCACTTCTTTCTTCTTATTGTCATTGTCCTGTCATTGTTACATGACTTAACTATAAGCTGATCACTTCTTTCTTCTTATTGTCCTGTCATTGTTACATGACTTAACTATAAGCTGATTACTTCTTTCTTCTTATTGTCATTGTTACATGTCTTAACTATAAGCTGATCACTTCTTTTTTCTTATTGTCATTGTCCTGTCATTGTTACATGTCTTAACTAAAAGCTGATCACTACTTTCTTCTCATTGTCCTGTCATTGTTACATGACTTAACTATAAGCTGATCACTTCTTTCTTCTTCTTATCCTGTCATTGTTACATGACTTAACTATAAGCTGATCTCTTCTTTCTTCTTATTATCCTGTCATTGTTACATGACTTAACTATAAGCTGATCACTTCTTTCTTCTTATTGTCATTGTCCTGTCATTGTTACATGACTTAACTATAAGCTGATCACTTCTTTCTTCTTATTGTCATTGTCCTGTCACTGTTACATGACTTAACTATAAGCTGATCACTTCTTTCTTCTTATTATCCTGTCATTGGTACATGACTTAACTATAAGCTGATCACTTTTTTCTTCTTATTGTCATTGTCCTGTCATTGTTACATGACTTAACTATAAGCTGATCTCTTCTTTCTTCTTATTGTCCTGTCATTGTTACATAACTTAACTATAAGCTGATCACTTCTTTCTTCTTATTGTCATTGTCCTGTCATTGTTACATAACTTAACTATAAGCTGATCACTTCTTCTTTATTATTGTCATTGTCCTGTCATTGTTACATGACTTAACTATAAGCTGATCACTTCTTTCTTCTTATTGTCATTGTCCTGTCATTGTTACATGACTTAACTATAAGCTGATCTCTTCTTTCTTATTATTGTCCTGTCATTGTTACATGACTTAACTATAAGCTGATCACTTTTTTCTTCTTATTGTCCTGTCATTGTTACATGACTTAACTATAAGCTGATCTCTTCTTTCTTCTTATTGTCCTGTCATTGTTACATTCCTTAACTATAAGCTGATCACTTTTTTCTTCTTATTGTCAGTCTCCTGTCCGTGGCACCTGTGTTTCTCTTTTATCAGCACCGGACATAGTCAACAAAGAAATATAACAGA
>MUZC01000857.1:250727-267519 GCA_002072015.1 Radix auricularia
TATACCCAGGTAAATTCTGGTCTAGGCACTGATATACCCAGTTAAATTTTGGTCTAGGCAGAAGTTATAGTCAGGTATATTCTGGCCTAGGCAGTGTTATACCCAGTTATATTCCGTCCCAGGCAGTGTTATACCTAGGTATATTCCGGCCTAGGCAGTGTTATACCCAGGTATATTCTGGCCTAGGGAGTGCTATACCCAGGTATATTCCGGGCTTGATATTGTTATATCCAGTTATTTTCCGGCCTAGGCAATAATATACATAGGTATATCTTGTACAGGGTCTATATCTTGCCTCTTACTTCTTACACGGGGATGAATAAGATATTTTTTTATTGTGCCAGATACAATCATACCAAACAATGTGATACCAACATAATATAATCACTTAAAATAAGCCACTTTTCATTTATGTTCATTATTTGTTCACAAATTAAATCTACAAAAGCTAAAACAATGACATAAAGTCTTTAAATATCATACAGCGACATACAAGATCCGCTAATCTCGCAAACAAAATGTTACATAGTAATGCTAAAGATAATAAAACCACATTTCTGTAATTGATTAGCGTAGCTGATTTATTGAGTATACCGTATTGTTATTTATGTAGTTAATATGCTATGAATGTTTCTTTTTATTTATATATGTATTTTTGTTTTCATGTAAAGCGCTGTGAGCCTGGCTCCTTGCTGGGATACAGCGCTATATAAATCATCATTTTATTATTATTATTATTATTATATTTCATTTTTTATTTCTTTTAATTTTAAATCGAGTGTTACCCGCCTTAGCAATGATATATTTTTGAGATAGATAATTTAGCCTGTTTATTGTAAGGGAGATAATTCAACCGAAAAATATGAAAATGAAATAAATTAAAAATTAAGGTCTAGGATACACGTTATTATAACTTAATTAAAAGAACTTTTTTATTAATCACAGTTTCCATGTAACTGTTGGAGTAATTATTATATTTCAATAAGGAATATACAGAAAATATATTATATAGTTGTAAGTGTGTAAACTATAAAATATATACGCTTATATTTAAAAGAGATGCCAGGAAGTCAGCTATTTGTGTTTCTGCTCTTCAAGATAGTTAAAAAGTGGAATGCCACTCTTATTTCGATCCCCTTCTGAGGGATACAATTAAATGAATATGAAAAGTCGAGCTTTAACCAATGGCACAGCTTTTAGTTTATTATCGTTTGTGCTGACAACGCCAGGTTTTTCAACTCAGATCTAGGTTTTTTTGACCTCGTTAAAGTTTCTAGGTTTTTTATTAAAAACATTGTCATCATCTGTTTTTTTTTTTTAATTGTTTTTTACAGGAAATATTCCATGTGATGAGAAACAAAATAATTAAATAAATTTAATTAACATTCTAAATAGTTCGATTTTAAAAAAATAAAAATAAGCTCTATGTAGCAACAATATTTTTAGCCGTTCTTTTATGTTCCATTATTAGGTTATATCTATAATTATATATTGCCCTATGCTACTAATAAATTCAAAAGATCCATTATTAGACTATGTCTATCATAATATATTGATCTGTGCTACTAATAAATTCGAAAGATCCATTATTAGACTATATCTATCATAATATATTGCTCTATGCTACTAATAAATTCGAAAGATCCATTTTTAGGCTAAATCTATCATAATATATTGCTCTATGCTACTAATAAATTCGAAAGATCCATTATTAAGCTATATCTATCATAATACATTGCTCTATGCTAGTAATAAATTCGAAAGATCTATTATTAGGCTATATCTATCATAATATATTGCTCTATGCTACTAATAAATTCGAAAAATCCATTATTAGGGTATATCTATTATAATATATTGCTCTATGCTACTAATAAATTCGAATGATCCATTATTAGACTATGTCTATAATAATATATTGCTCCATGCTACTAATAAATTCGAAAGATAGCGACATACGTCTGTACAATTCTGGTACAAGATAAAACAAATTAATTGTGCAAAAATATTCATTTTTATTAGAATAATGTAGGCTCTAAAATTTTCTTGTGTCGGCGATGAGAGAATATACTCTCAAGTATATGCCGTATTGAGTCTAAGGTAAAGATAATCTAATACAAGACTCAGACAGTCATAGTGAATTATTCCAAGAATGCTGATAAGATTGCCAAAGGATTTATAAAGATAATGACAAAAGTGATAAAAAAATCAAATGTAAGTATATTTTACAAATAGTTATGTAGAATATATTAATAAATGCCAATGCCTAAACGACTTTGGGGAAGGATGGAATGTAGTCATACTTTTGTGGAATTTCTGACAAGGGGGAGGGAGCCATTTAGGAACTGTGACGTCACTTCAAAAAACGTGCAACTTTTAATGAAAGCTCCACTTTAATATTTGACTCCTAACTATTTAAAGACATTTTAAATGACCTCACAGCCTTTACGCTATTAGGTCGAACCCTTACACTAAATACATACTTGAATAATACTTGACAATAAAATTATTTGAGACATGCTCTATTTGAAAAAAGGGGTTTGGGGTGGAGATCTTTGTGATGTTATTTTTTTGTTTTTTTTAGCATATCTAGTTTTTTTTCCTTCTTTTTTCATTCTGATCTAGGTTTATTTTGACATGTTGGCTAGGTTTTTCCTAAAATTGTCTCTGGCAGCACTGATTAGCGTGCTGAAAAAGTCCAATATTTTTACGACGGTTATGAAATACTGAACTTCACTAACAAACAACAAAGTTTAATCACTAACAATGCTAATTATTAGTATATTTAAGTTCTAGGTCACTGACTACTTACTGTTAATTGATTTCATTGTTTTTAATTGAGTCAAATAAACATTAATAAATAATAGCCGGTGTCACGAAATAAAGTCTCCCCCAAAATAAAGTCTCCCCCGGAGAATTTATTTTAAAACAGAATCGCCCCCGGAGAACTTGTTTTAAAATCATGTCTCCCCCTTTAAAATGGATCCTCCCCTTAATTATTGGAAATTATAAATAATTGTTTAATTCAAATTTCTTACTTAAGATATAGTTGTTTTTTTCTTCATGCATTTGTGTATAATTTTTGGAAACTCAACAATCATAAGCTTAGTCAGGGGCGTAGCAATTTGTGAGCTTAGTCGGGGTACGCCTGAAAACACACATTTTAGAGGTGACTAATTGCCCAGAGTTATTTAAAAGAATGAGAGGCAAGTGATTTGAAAAATAAAGATGATCAAGTAATACTAGAACGTCACTCCAAAGTATTGGAATAAAAATTCACTATTTACGTTTTTGAGCATCACCTTTGGCTAGGGCTTACACGAAATTTGCGATTTTTATGTGTGCATTATAATGATTCAAAAATATTATTACCGAATTTTGTCGGTAGCCTTTATTACGTCTTCAGCAGAACATTTAACAAATTCAATTTGCCAATGATTGTTAATTTATTTTTAAAAATTTTAATTGACTTTTAAAATATTTTAAAAGAGATTTCAAATGGGATTACTTTTTGTGTAGCCGTCTCAAGGAATACAGAACATGCGAAAACTAAGGCACACAAACATTAGATCACACGCTCTAACGATCAATGTCTGAGCTTGGGTTGGAGTCACTCAATAGTTGTTGTTTTTCTATAACATAAATCAACGTGATCTGTGGAGATCTGGGTTTGTTGATGTGAGGCGCTTGCTTATTTAGTTTCAGATTCGTGTATAGGTGTGGCCTTGAATGAGTTGGGCATAAAGTCAATTATCTTACAGACTGAAGAGCCCAGAAGACTGAAGGTGTAGCTGAAAGCTGAGCTTTTTTATTGGTGGCATGAGCCAGGAAATTGCAACGAGTCATTTGTTAGGCCTGCACGAGACTAGCTAATGAGTAGATGCTTCCATTTATGTTGTCCTTCGAGTTATTGTTTACTGAACTATGAGAAAGACTGTGTAGGACACCTGCATGTTCTAATGAGGTAATCTAATGTAATAGTCACCTACTGGGAGGCTTGAGGGAGTTATGTATAGTTTTAAGTTGTACGATCATCAAGTATTCAATGGAAAACTAGTTTAACCGATAATCAAACGAGTACGTGAGGCAGAAATTGGTTTTTGGGGCTATTACCTTAGAAGAGAAGAGATCGCAATAAAAGGGGGATGAATTGTGTGGGAAATTCATTGCAGAATTAGACATAAAGAGTTTAGAGATTGGCTAGTCAAAATTCAAAACAGAAGTGGACATTATATGTGCTCATTCATTTTAATATTCTATTGATTTTATCATGAATCCGTGTATAGATGTTGATATTATTGATTATGTTGAAAATAAAAAGTTCACGTCCACGCACATTTGCCATTCACATCACTAATTACGTGTTCCATGCACAGTCAAGTCCTCATGCTTATACAATGTATAGAGTCTACACAACAAGTGTCTTACAAAATTGTAATCATTTGTTTAATATTTTTAAAAATGCTTATAAAGAATGCCTTGTAACTGTTATTGCAGATGTTGCTTAATTCTCATCCATGAAGAATTTTAAGTCTACTAAAAAGAAAAGTTTAACTTGTAGTTAGTTGTGATTTTTTTGTGTGTTCAACCTCATTAGTCTAATGTTTTTGAAATGTTCGCAATATAATATTGTAACATCAAAGTACTATTTAAAGACTTAATAAAATATGTTAAGGGATGTCTAGATTTGTCTATCATTAATGTCATAATTAGTTCAGACACTTTAGTCAGAGGAGGTATAAATTATACTGAGAGAAGTTGACGTTTGTCATGATTATTGGAGCAAATTTCTCAATTTTATGTTATAGCCGGAGGTGAATTGATTTCCTACCCAGTAATAAAGTTTTTATACATTTTAATATATTTTTGAGTTTAAGAACTGTTATTGCTGTTAAAATTCAAATTCATAAAGAAAATAATACATTGGATAGTAAAAAAAATAATTTCATATTCGTGATAGGAGATTTTCTATTCGGGCATGGTGATGTTGTAAAAAAAATTCCAATAATTAAACCTGCTTTTCTGAATTCTTGAAACATAATTTCATTTTAACAATCGATTTGTGTGAGTACGTAAACTTTTGACTAAATAAATGAAAGAAATTGTATTCCTTACAAACTATTTGATATATATATATTAAGCTGATTACGCCTTTATTAATATGTAAAAAAGGTTTCGTTGGTATTATTTTTATTTCGTTTTATTTTTTTACTTGTACTTGTAGATATATAAATAGTCTAACAAATTATACCTTTGGCTTATATAAATGACAGTTTAGAAATATTTTAATACAAGTAAGCAGCTTTCAGTGAATTATTAGATTTTACATTTTATATCAAGCATACAGGAACCGCCTCTATGGATCTATTATAGTTATTACTGCCCTATTTAAATGTATGTCGCCTAACATAAAACTGCTTTGGCCGTAGAGTTTATAACAAAACACAAAACCCACTGGATAATTAGATCTTGTGCTCAACAAGTCAGTTTTATCGGAAGATTTTTGTTAATGAACAATTCTATTCTAGTGATGGAGATACTTGCAAGGCTGAAGACACATCTTTTGTACTTCGTTATGTAGGGACAGTTGAGTGTGAAACAGAAGATGAAAAGACAAGTCTATTCTAGTGATGAAGATACTTGCAAAGAAGGAGTAAAACTTATGTACCTAATTGTGTGTGTGTGAAACAGAAGATGAAAAGACAAGTCTATTATAGTGATAGAGATACTTGCAAGGAAGGACACACTTGTGTACCTAATTGTGTTTGTGTGAAACAAAAGATGAAAAGACAAGTCTATTATAGTGATAGAGATACTTGCAGGGAAGGACACACTTGTGTACCAAATTGTGTGTGTGAAACAGAAGATGAAAAGACAAGTCTATTCTAGTGATAGAGATACTTGCAAGGACGGACACAAACTTGTGTACCTAATTATGTGTGTGTGAAACAGAAGATGAAAAGACAAGTCTATTCTAGTGATAGAGATACTTGCAGGGAAGGACACACTTGTGTACCTAATTATGTGTGTGTGAAACAGAAGATGAAAAGACAAGTCTATTCTAGTGATAGAGATACTTGCAGGGAAGGACAAACTTGTGTACCTAATTGTGTTTGTGTGAAACAGAAGATGAAAAGACAAGTCTATTATAGTGATAGAGATACTTGCAGGGAAGGACACACTTGTGTACCTAATTGTGTGTGTGAAACAGAAGATGAAAAGACAAGTCTATTATAGTGATAGAGATACTTGCAAGGAAGGAGACAAACTTGTGTACCTAATTGTGTGTGTGTGAAACAGAAGATAAAAAGACAAGTCTATTCTAGTGATAGAGATACTTGCAGGGAAGGACAAACTTGTGTACCTAATTGTGTGTGTGAAACAGAAGATGAAAAGACAAGTCTATTCTAGTGATAGAGATACTTGCAAGGACGGACACAAACTTGTGTACCTAATTGTGTGAGTTCGAAACAGAAGATGAAAAGACAAGTCTATTCTAGTGACAGAGATACTTGCAGGGAAGGACACACTTGTGTACCTAATTGTGTTTGTGTGAAACAGAAGATGAAAAGACAAGTCTATTCTAGTGATAGAGATACTTGCAAGGACGGACACAAACGTGTGTACCTAATTGTGTGTGTGTGAAACAGAAGATGAAAAGACAAGTCTATTTTAGTGATAGAGATACTTGCAAGGAAGGACACACTTGTGTACCTAATTGTGTGTGTGAAACAGAAGATGAAAAGACAAGACTTTTCTAGTGATAGAAATACTTGCAAGGAAGGAGACAAACTTGTGTACCTAATTGTGTGTGTGTGAAACAGAAGATGAAACGACAAGTCTATTCTAGTGATAGAGATACTTGCAGGGAAGGACAAACTTGTGTACCTAATTGTGTGTGTGAAACAGAAGATGAAAAGACAAGTCTATTCTAGTGATAGGGATACTTGCAAGGAAGGACACAAACTTGTGTACCTAATTGTGTGTGAGTGAAACAGAAGATGAAAAGACAAGTCTATTCTAGTGATAGAGATACTTGCAAGGAAGGACACAAACTTGTGTACCTAACTGTGTGTGTATGAAAAAGCAGATTTAAATATAAGATCTTTGGCACTTAAGCGTGAAACGGTTTTTTGTCAAAATATTATGGTAATGAAAGACAAACAATAAACACATGGTGTTTTACCTTTATCTTAATTAGAACCCTTTAAACTAGAAACACGAAATTAGCTGGATAGCCAAGGCAAAATAAATCTACACCAATAATGACACAAATATGAAACGGGAAAAAGTTGAATTCATTTTAATACTTTAATAGTTAAACGATTACATCTCCTTAATGTTAAAACAAAAACAAAAAAAATCATGTTAAGCCTGGTCCCTATTGAAACTCAGGACGTGTTAGCGCATTTTCGTATTATGTATCAGTACTTATGTTAGATTTCAGAATTATGTAGTTGTCAGTAATTGTGTTTAGATTTTAGACATATTTTTATGAATTTTCCTGTTTAATGAATATACCTGACATTTTTTTTTATTTAAAAGTCATTTCTTTACATTTAAAAAAAAAATATTTTCTCTTTAATCTAACTACAAGTCACCACAAATGATGACGTAAAACTCTCTAAACTTTTACACATATTCTAATGACGTCAACTAAAAAAAAACACTAATTCTTTTGCACGCTTTCACACCACTCTTCAATGCTTGAAGTACTATATCATCAACTTCCGGCAATGGCGGCCGTTCCCTGAGCTAGTGTTACTTCTCGATTCGAAATATTTTTAGCGCATTTTCGAGATGTCGAAATCGCTATTGCACCCGCTTTGTCCGTCCTTCTGTCATCACCCTTGATCACAGCATCCATAAGTCCTAGACCCATGATGTATATATGTTTTTTGTATGTCCTGACCTGCCATTTGTGCATCAACACTCAGTTACTCGATCCATTTAAAAACCCCGTTAAAACTACCAAAAAATATTTTGAATCGAGAGGTAACCCTAACACAGGGAACGACCGCCATTGCCGGAAGTCGAATGCACAATTCTTCAAGCATTCAAGAGTGGTGTGAAAGCGTGCAAAAGAATTAGTGTTTTTTTTTAGTTGACGTCATTAGAATATGTGTAAAAGTTTAGAGAGTTTTACGTCATCATTTGTGGTGACTTCTAGTTAGATTAAAGAAAAAATATTTTTTTTTAAATGTAAAGAAATGACTTTTAAATAAAAAAAATGTCAGGTATATTCATTACACAGGAAAATTCATAAAAATATGTCTAAATTCTAAACACAATTACTGACAACTACATAATGCTGAAATCTAACATAAGTACTGATACATAATACGAAAATGCGCTAACACGTCCTGAGTTCCAATAGGGACCAGGCTTAACATGATTTTTTGGTAGGTTTAACGGGGTTTTTTAACGGATCGAGTAACTGAGTTTTGATGCACAAATGGCAGGTCAGGACATACACAAAAGATATATACCTCATGGGTCTAGGACTTATGGATGCTGAGATCAAGGGTGATGACAGACGAACGGACGGACGGACAAAGCGGGTGCAATAGCGCATTCGACTTCTCGAAAATGCGCTAAAAAAAAAACAAAGCACATATTTTGTTTTAAGCGTATAAAACCAAGTTTTAGACAATAAATCTTTTATATACGATTTATAACTAAAACAGTGTAAAATATAAGTTGCATCGAAGGACAATTTTAAAAAATTAACAAATTAAACAAATAATAATTACGTCTCAAATATATAATGGTGTTATAGTAATGAAAACTTCTACAGTCCGCCTAATAAATTTCAGCTAGACTTGATAACCTGGCAGGGTGAGGGCGTCGTTACAACGTGTTTAGTATGGTGCACACCTTTAGACAGATTATCAATGAATAGCTTTTACATTTACAGATCGGGAATATATTTTATAAAAATATCGTCAAAATGATATGCAGCGCACGGCGCTACAAGAAAATATAAGCAAGCCGAAGAACACATTAATATAAAAGATTGTAAAAAGAGGAGTATACATTACATCATTTAAATACTCAGTTAATTACACGACTCAACCCTTTTAACGATTAAACAAAAATATTAACCAAAGTCAAGGTCAAGGATCACCAAATGGCCACCCTAACCAATAAACATGTTATGTTACATTGAACAAAATGTGGGTGAGACTGCAATCATACTTATAGATTAGTAGATGAATAATCTGTAAACGGGGTATGAAAGAACCTGACAGAACCTAACAAAACAAGTAACGTTTCAGCAAAGAGGCACCCTCAATGAGCAAATGGTACACAAATAAAACGATTAAAAAAAAATCTGCGGTGAAATCCACAGATTATGGGTTTAGTTGATCTTTTGTTTTGTGTAATGTTTCATTCAGCATGTCTTTTGAACGGAAGTTGTATTAAAGTATTAATAAACTTAATTCCTTACATAAATGATGTATATCCTTTCCTGCAATAATAAACTTTGGTTATTAGTTTTATGATCAACTGGAATTCTCGAACCTTTTTATAACACTAAATTTTCTTAGTTATTCACTGGGATACTGCTGGTAAATAGTCTATCACTAAATATTTTAATATTATTTTTGTTTAAATATTTCAGTTTTTTGTTTGAATGATTAGAAGATTATTTCTTTTTAAATAAAAATATATTTCTAATTACTATGGTTTTATGAGTTTAAAATAAACCAGAATGACTCATTAGCATGTCAATAATACGCGTTGATTTAAAAAAAAAACATTTAAAAAGACGGAGCAGTACATGCGATCAATGCTGGTTAAAGTTTGAATATTTCTATTCAACCATAAATACTTTGATTATTCATATTGCTATATTCATATAAACACGTTTATATAACAGGGTTGCAGTCCACGTATGTCTGGAACCTATCAAAACATTTCCTTTCTTTAATTTTAATTAAAACCACGAACATGGATAATTTTCTACTATAGTCTTCTTTCCAAAGATAAATCAATATGTAGATGTATCTAAAATTTTTGGTTAAAAAACGTTATATGATCTGTATTTTATTTAAATAAGGAAATAGTAAAAATGGAAGATGAATTTCAAACCAAAGACAAGAAAAAAAAATTTTAAACGATTATAAAAATATAATAATTTTGTTTTATGTAAGAAAAATCTCATTACAATTTTATAGCATATTTTTTTTTTCATTTCGACACTTTGTTGTTTGCCACCTTGTCGTTTTGTCACTTTGTCGATTTGTCACCTTGTTGTTTTGTTACTTCGTCGTTTTGTCACCTTGTTGTTTTGTTACTTGGTTGATTTGACACTTTTTCGTTTTGTCACTTTGTCGATTTGACACTTTGTCATTTTGTCACCTTGTTGTTTTGTTACTTCGTCGTTTTGTCACCTTGTTGTTTTGTTACTTGGTCGATTTGACACTTTGTCGTTTTGTCACTTTGTCGATTTGACACTTTGTCGTTTTATCACCTTGTTGTTTTGTCACTTAGTCGATTTGACACTTTGTCGTTTTGTCACCTTGTTGTTTTGTTACTTGGTTAAATTGACACTTTGTCGTTTTGTCGCCTTGTTGTTTTGTCCCTTATTCGATTTGACACTTTGTCATTTTATCACCTTGTTGTTTTGTTACTTCGTCGTTTTGTCACCTTGTTGTTTTGTTACTTGCTCGATTTGACACTTTGTCGTTTTGTCACCTTGTCGATTTGACACTTTGTTGTTTTGTCATCTTGTTGTTTTGTTACTTGTCGTTTTGTCACTTTGTTGTTTTTTTACTTTGTCGTTTTGTCACTTTGTTGTTTTGTCACCTTGTTTGTTTTGTTACTTCGTCGTTTTGTCACTTTGTTGTTTTGTCACCTTGTTGTTTTGTTGTGTTGGGTTTTAGAGGAAGCTCGGAGATAGCATAACGAATCGAATTACAATTTCAATTTTATATGTTTCCTTATCATTGATTCATACACTCACTTTAACCGCTCTAAAAATAAACCCATCACATTGGTGCGTACTGTAATAGATGTGTCCAACCCTAGTTGTTATCATTATTTTTTTTTGAAAGTGAGTACAAATAATAAAAACAATGTTGTCAGTTTTGTTGGTCTATTTTAATTTACTTTCTTTGTTATTAAATGTTGGTAATGGAAATTGTTCTTCACTTTAGCGATGCACCACCAAGCACCAGTACTTTTAAAATTAATGTGAACTTGAATTTTTCTTTACACAACTTACTTTTGACGATAAGACATAAGAATTTGTTTTAATAAAAACATCAATCTAAAATATATCAGATACATTTTAAGAACTCTAGATCTATATGTTAAAGTTTTTTTTTTTTTTTTTTTTTTTAAGCTTTTTGTATAAACGTAACAAGAAATTTTACTCAAATATAAAATTCCTATAGCAACAAAGATTTTAAAGTAGTATTTATTACGAATTTAAAATAACCCATAAAATGTTTATATATATTTTTAGCATACATGCTTACTTTACGGTTTGGGTACCAACTGTGTCTAGATTGATTTTTAGAATAAAGAAAAAATTCTATTTTATTCAAGATCTGTTTAAATAGGGATAGTCTATAAAATGTTAAGATTATCCTTCATCTGATTTCAACAAAATTATTTCACAGGCTTATAGAATAGTTCTTAAAAATAATAATTTGTAGTTGAATTAGGTTCTTTAATAAACTTGTCTTTGTTATCTACAAGATTAAGTACTTAAAAATGGGCACAAAATTGTAATACGTCATCTTGAAGAGACACAACTAAACACCGCACAAGTCACTAAAATGATTTCATTAGCAGAGAAGACAACAACTAATGGTCGTTTGATTTATTTCATAAAAACAAACAAACAAGATGGTGTGTTATGTACAGAAATAAATGACTCACACAAGATGAAAAGAGTTGTACAAAACTTAATAAGAACATTGGACGTGGCGAGGTACACTAACAATAAGTACTAAAGAAATATTGGACGTGGCGAGGTACACTAACAATAAGTACTAAAGAAATATTGGACGTGGCGAGGTACACTAACAATAAGTAATAAGTACTAAAGAAATATTGGACGTGGCGAGGTACACTAGTAATAAGTTAAATGTGAGAATAAACTTATTTAAGAGTGTGGAATAAATATAATTTTATTTGCTGAATCCGTAAATGTATTAATTATGGTGTGTAGATAGCAATTTATGAACGTAAGGGTGTGAGGGTGTGGAGCAACTTTTTGAGACGGAAAAGCCAAAAATTACAATTAACAAAACGGAAAAAACTACATAAAGGCAGCAAGTAATATAAAAGTGATCTGATGAAAGATCATCAGTTATCAGGACGGATTCAAAAACGTAATGGTCAATATGTAATACAAATCTTTAATATGGTCTTAATTATAGCAAACAGAAGGTATGAAATATTTTGAGGTATAATGACAGTAGTTTATGCGAGGTGTGAATCTATAATGATAATACTGACATAGAAAAAACTCTTTCTAAATAGAGCAAACACAAAAATAAATAATAAACATTGTTATTTGATAAAAATATTACTGTATATATTCAAAGTGAAGGTTGTGATTATTATTAGGCCTTTTATTTCTTTATTAAAATTGAAAGTTTTTAAACGGATGACACTTGTTCTAAAAAGTGTCTTAGGCTTTATATAATTTTATATTTTTAAATTACATACCTAATGACTACATTTAAAGTAATTAAGAATAGTTGAAAACACAAAGTAATGACGTCATTTAGAAATAAATATTCAGATTTAAAAAACACATTTAGTAAACGATACCTAGTTAATATTTATTTTTAACTTTATAATATCATTTATTTATAGTTATTATTTGTTGTTTTCAACTATCTTAGTTTCTTTTATTAAAATTATGTAAATAAAATTTGTGTTTGGATGTTCTTTATTTTGTTATATGAGTTTGAGAAACTTAAGTTCAATGTCACATTTTTCTATGTTATTAAAAAATGCCGATTGCAATAATAATTGTTTTTTCGCGTTATTGGTGCACCACAAAGCACCGCACATTTTTTATTGACGATGAACATTAAAGTGTGTTATTTTTATCTAACATACACAGTAGATCTGCGATCAATTAATTAGACATTTGTTTTTCTCAACAAATAAATATTGATTTAAAACTTTAAATTGACTCTTAATATTAAAGATTTTTTGTTACTTAGTGTAACTTTTAAGTGTTTAAATTGACGTAACTACGGAACATATATAGAAATATTCAATTTTGAATGACAAAATATATTTTAAAATTGTATTTATAAAGAATGTAAAGAATCTATAATATTATGTTAAGTACTAACATATATGCTTACCTGACTATTTTAAATGTGTAACACGTATGCTTTGAAATTTTTTGACAAGAAAACAAGTCTATTATATTCAAGTGCTATGACACTTGATCTCGATCCCTTTAAATAGGGATACAATGTCATTAATGGTTAAGTTTCTCCTACCCAAGATATAACTTTAGTTCATTTTCAACAAGTTTAATGAACTTCTTTATGTTACAATTCTTTAAGAAATTACTTAAGAGTATAATATACTTGCCTTTGTTCTCTACAAAACAAGATACCACATATGTTACATAAAATTTAGGGCTGTTATCGATTAAATTAAATTTAATAGTTAACTTTCGAAAAAATACCGATTAATTAATCGATAAGTTTGTTAAGCTAAAAGTAAAGATTAATGACGCCATTAAACTGAAAATTTCAAGGGAAGTAATAAAAGCAGTCAATTGGTATTAACATTAAGATATTTTTTAAAACAGTTAGCACTGAAAACAAGTTAAATAACGTATTAAAATGAGGCACGTCAATGCAAATTTCAAATTAATTTTATAAATATAAAAGTAATACAGCTGTATAGAAATTGTTTGATGATTAGTAAAAACATAAAGATCATCTTTTTATCCCTATTGGTTCGAAAGCTATGATTGTTTTCTGAGACTTCATATGCTCTTTTTTTCACTATTTCGTTTTCCTTCATATTTTGTGCCCTTTTATTGCATTTTTTAAAATGCCCATAACCTAAGTATTTAATTAAATAAAGTTTAAAAAACGTACTAATGTTAGGAGATATATTTAAAAATAAGTAGTACAGTATAATGTCAATGAATTTAAATTTTGTTATTGTTTTATATATCATTGTCATAAAACAGGTTATTTTAAAGTATACTCTTTCTCGATTCCCTTAACGGAGAAGTTTGTACGTAAAAAAATAATGATAAAAAACTATTATTAATTATTTATTTATATAAAAAAACATTTTTCTATTTTTAATCACTATTTTTTCCATTAAAATAATTTTAATCGATAAAATAATTTACCAATTAAACGAGAAATTAATCGGTAATTTCCGCAGCCCTAATAAAAGTGTTTTACGTCATCTTGAAAGGATGATACTAAACAACGTACGTGCAGACTAAATACTTTCATTAGCGAACAAGGGAAACCCAACTTATTTTCATTTGATTATATTTTTGTTTAAAAATAGATGTTGTGTTTTGTCCTTAGATCTATGCATAGAAAAGGAAATAAACCGTACAAAGTTTTATCAGTACTAAGGGAACATTGTATTGGGCGAGGGACACATGAAATAAGCTAAATTTGAGAATAAACTTTTTTAGAAATAATAGAAGCACTCACCAGAAAAGATAAATGTTTTATTTTTGCTGAATTTTATTATTTTATTTTTGGTGTTTTTTTTCTGCTGTGGAAACTAGGACTAGGGAGAGTAGCGCTGGGGTTGGGGTCGGCAAATCATATAGACGGAGTATATTAGTTGAGCTGGGGTTGGGTTCGGCAAATCATATAGACGGAGTATATAAGTTGAGCTGGGGTTGGGGTCGGCAAATCATATAGACGGAGTATATGAGTTGAGCTGGGGTTGGGGTCGGCAAATCATATAGACGGAGTATATGAGTTGAGCTGGGGTTGGGGTCGGCAAATCATATAGACGGAGTATATGAGTTGGGTTGGGGTCGGAAAATCATATAGACAGAGTATATGAGTTGAGCTGGGGTTGGGGTCGGCAAATCATATAGACGGAGTATGTGAGTTGAGCTAGGGTTGGGGTCGGGAAATCATATAGACGGAGTATATGAGTTGAGCTGGGGTTGGGGTCGGCAAATCATATAGACGGAGTATATGAGTCAACAAATCATATAGACGGAGAATATGAATCCATTTAATTTCAAAACACAATAACATACGGTTCTTCATTCCGTTCGTTCAAAAGCTGAATCCAGCCCCCCCCCCCCGTTTTTTGTTGTAGATAATAGAATAAACAGTGAGTCACGCCACAAATGACTTGACAGGGAGAAAATGTGATGTTTGATGTTTCCTATGAAAGACTCTGACTTAGCTTTAAAATACCAACACCACCGACAACGTGAGTCGTATAAAATATTGTAGGGACATAACCATTAATTCGACATGTGGAGGTTTAGACTAATGGGAAGTACGACTCAAGATGTATGAGTCTTATGAAATATTGTAGGGACATAACGACTTAAGATGTATGAGTGTTATGACATATTATAGGAACATAACAACTTAAGATGTATGAGTCTTTTGAAATATTGTAGGAACATAACGACTTAAGATGTATGAGTCTTATGAAATATTGTAGGGACATAACGACTTAAGATGTATGAGTCTTATGAAATATTGTATGGACATAACGACTTCAGATGTATGAGTCTTATGAAATATTTTAGGGACATAACGACTTAAGATGTATGAGTCTTATCACATAGTGTAGGGACATAACGACTTAAGATTTATGAGTCTTATGAAATATTGTAGGGACATAACGACTTAAGATGTATGAGTCTTATGAAATATTGTAGGGACATATCCATTAATTCGACATGCGTAGGCCTAAACTAATGGGAAGTACGGCTAAGCGAGGTCCGACAGTACAACCTAAATGGGTCATTGGGATTGTTTACTTTATTCCTTATTTTGGCTGTATATATTTCCATATTGACATCGATAGAGTGACATACAGCTAACAAACTGCTGGTTGTATATATCCCCATATTGACATCGATAGAGTGACATACAGCTAACAAAGTGAAGGTTGTATATATCCCCATATTGACATCGATAGAGCGACATACAGCTAACAAACTGCTGGTTGTATATATCCCCATATTGACATCGATAGAGCGACATACAGCTAACAAACTGTAGGTTGAAGACACCCGTACTACTGCGCTGACTAATTAGACTGACACGTGTGTTAGGGCACTGACAAGGTAAGGTAAACTGATTAGACTGACTTGTGTGTTAGGGCACTGACAAGGTAAGGTAAACTAATAGACTTACTTGTGTGTTAGGGCACTGACAAGGTAGGTAAACTAATTAGACTGACACGTGTGTTACGCACTGACAAGATAAGGTATAACTTAATATTATAACTTAAGAGTGACTGTTTTCATTTTATTACTTAATATTATAACTTAGAGTGACCGTTTTAATTTTATAACATAATATATATAGCTGAGAGTGACCGTTTTCATTATATAAATTAACATTATAACTTAGATTCACTTATTAAAATAAAAAATTATAAATTAAGTCCCTTGCCTTAATGCACCTTAAACATTGTAGACTCCAGTTCTCTATTGCTAAAAATAATAATAAATAATTTTGTCAAATCAGACTGACGGATTGCAGACTAACTGAACTAGAAGAGAGTGTGGTAGTGTTTGGATAAACTAAATGAACTCGATGGGACTGACATATACATATATATA
>MUZC01000858.1:0-11372 GCA_002072015.1 Radix auricularia
ACGTCATAGACCGGAAGTGACGTCGGTGGGGCTGCCCCACATTTGATAATCGTTCTGCACATTACTATACTACTTCCGAGACTTTGGGTCTTCTGAATTCATTAGACTCGATGGAAACTTGTTTATTGTCCCTCATCTGGAATGAAATCTTGGAACGGTTCAACAAAGTAAGCAAATTTCTTCAATATGTTAACATCAACCTGGGTAAAATCGTTGACTGTATCAGTCTTCGATAACATACCTAGAATATTTAGGAAACCCAGTACATTTGATCATTATAAATCGGGAGTTATTTTAAAAATCCCATGAAAATAGCTATGCCATTAGGGGCCGCGGTGGTCGAGTGGCAAGCGCGATCGACCGTCGTTCCGATGGTTACGAGTCCGAATCCATGGGAAGCCAGGGACCTGTTCCCGGGGCCTAGGGCGTCCCCGAGTTACACTCCAAATGGGTGAAAAGCGGCGGGGTAATGCGTGGAACCCTTAGCCGTGGCATGTGATCACTGCATCACTTGCCAAAAAAACAACTGCTGCCTTGCAGAAGGTCTTGGCTGACCAAAGGCTATGGATGTAAATCCAGAAAATATAGCAGGCTGAAGTCGGAGACCACGGGACAATTGGCTCAAAACTCGTGGCACGCAAAACTAAATATTCAATATTGAGAACGAAAAAGAAGAAGAGCTATGCCATTGACGTGCAGAGGAAGCGTACGCCTATAGTCCAGTTCGACGAGGTAAAGGAGACGAGACCAAACTCTCTTGCAGGAAAAGATTCAGAGGTAACAGTTTAATGTCAGTATAGGTAGATTAATTACATTACCACGGAGACACGGACCTGCGTATGAGGAGTTAGGTAAAAAGTTTTTACTTTCTGAAGAAACTACATCTTATGGAATTTAAAGACATACGTGAAGGAGCCAGAAACCTTTTAAATTTTTGTCTGCGGGATATGGATAGGAATTCGGAAAACTAGTGTCTGCACCTGCAAGCTCATTTGTAGTTAAGTGGTGAAGTTTGGAGTTATCGTCACTGAATCTATAAAAAAATACTTTAAAGGGCAATTTTCAAACGTAGGATTTGCGCTCTGAATACAGTTGTGAACACCACCGTCAAACGGTCCTTCTCAGTGCTTAAGAGAGTCAATAATTACTGAAGATCAAACACACGAAAGAACAGATTCAATTTACTCTCTATGATGCAGTCAATTGACTATGATAAGGCCATTCATTCATTTGCATAGAAGAAAGTTCGTCGTAGGAATCTTTACATTTGATAGAATAACGCAATTAGTAACATATACCGTATGATTCTGATGTTTATTAAGGCTATTCATTAAAGTCAAATAAAATGATATGCTATGTACCAGTGAATTTTATTTACAAAATTTCCAAAATAGCTTCCAGATGTTGTTGTTTTATGTTTTTGTTTTTTGGGGGGAGGGGGGATGTTAAGTGCCTAAGGGGCCCTGGGTCTGTTAAGTCCGGGCCTGATTGTGTGTAAACGCTGCTCCTTGAAATATAAAGGTGAGATAGGGAGGTTACTTTCTTTCTTGTCGTATCGTGGGGCGTCTACGTTCGATAACGTTAGACAAAAAGTGTCCTGTCTCTACAATGGACGTGACCATATGGGTGTGGATGACATGTCTGTCATCGCCATGATCCTCTGCACGAACAAGCCAATGCCCCTTGACCAGTCACCTAGCGTCATGCCATTGTAGAGAAAGTATTTATTTAACTTGTTAGTTCATCAATGGGTCAGCGTTTGAGTAAGAAAATGTTCACAAAGACCAACCCTCAGCTCGATGTTTCAGATCTCACTCAGTGACTAAAGAATCCCAACATTCCAAAATCCAAATGACCCTGGTCAAGTAAGGCGAAAAGAGAGGATTATTCACTGTCCGTGAGGTTACCTCCGCTGGACACTGGACGGTCAGGTCTGGCCCTGTCGTTAAACATTCATCGGACACTTTTGTTTGTTCTTTCATTGGAATGCTATATTATTAATGCATGATGAATGATGGTGATAAATGCACTTGGAAAATACAGAATGAGAGAATTTTTATATTTAAAAAAATCAGATTTAAAATGTTTGTGTATTCAATACCAATTCTTTGTTTAAGTTGAGTGCTTAAAAAATATCATCTTTATTAGACAATTGTATCCCCAGAGAAACATTGGATCCCCTCCACAGCTTGTTTATTGTAGCTGTCTCTAGATATTTTTTGTTCTTTCGATTTCTCTCCCATTCTCCTGGCCACATCCAATACACGTCTCATATTTTCTTAGGTTTTTCTCCGTTTCCATTGTCTTGTGGATTCAGCTCTAGGAACTAGGAACTGTCTCGCTCTGTTGTTGGCGTGTTCTATCACAGGAGGTGTTTCCTTGTTTGTTTAAACTTATATAATTTCTGGACTTTGTCTTTTTGCAATGAATTAAGAGAATTTTTTAACAATATATATATTTTTACCTCTAACTACTGTTAAGCTCGTCGTAGATAGAAAGTGTTTATTTTTCAAAAAGGATATTTATGTATTTAATAATTGGGGATTTACAACATAATTAATTTACCTACTTCGGTAAAAGCGTTGTTTTGTCTCTTACATGAAATCCCGTAAAAGTAGGTCAGGTCAGTTTTTCTATTTTGTCCCAGGTAGAAGATAAATATATCATACTAGCCGATCCGCGTCGTAGCATACGCCGCTAATGCTTTAGTGACGGGTGAAGACTTTTTGAAAAAACACAGTTGTCCAAATGTGGTGGGCAAACGACTGTGAGTGAATGAAAAGAAGGAACTCTGGAGAGAGCAACATACAATTGTCCACGACTGAGTGTGTGACTACTTTTCTGTCACTGAACCCAACAGAGAGCCCGAAGTTATTGTGCCAATGTCGAAAAACAAAGCTTACAGTCGTGTTGCGAAGTCATGGCCAAAAAGAAAGTGGGAAATGAACGGGCACAAACACAAACATTTAAAAAAAACAAAGTATTAGCTGGGGCTTGAACTTACGACATGGGCAATGCAAAAGTCATGTACGAAAAATCAAAAAGGCAACGGGCCCCTTGACGTCAAAAGCTGCTCCCCTAAAGTCCAAAAGTGGAGAAATTATTCAAGACCAGGCAGCACAGCTAAAACGATGGGTTGAGCATTATCTGGAATTGTATTCAACAGTTACCACAGTCTCCAGCACCGCTCTAGATGACATCCCAGATATGCCACTCATGGAAGAACTTGATGTCGTGCCCACACAGGAAGAGCTGAGCAAAGCAATTGACAGTCTAGCTTGTGGAAAAGTGCCTGGGATTGATGGAATACCACCAGAGGTTCTAAAGAGTGGCAAGACAGCTTTACTCCAACCATTGCACGAGATTCTGTCCCTCTGCTGGGAACAGGGCTACATCCCCCAAGACCTAAAGGATGCAAATATAGTGACACTATATAAAAACAAAGGTGATAGGAGTGATTGCAATAATTATCGCGGCATTTCACTCCTTAGTATTGTAGGAAAGACCTTTGCCCGCGTTATACTAACACGTTTACAAAGCCTAGCATCCCGCGTCTATCCAGAATCTCAGTGTGGTTTCCGGTCCGGTCGGTCTACCATAGACATGGTGTTCTCCATACGACAGCTCCAGGAAAAATGCAGAGAGCAGCAGATGCCACTATACATTGCATTTGTGGACCTTACAAAAGCCTTCGACTTAGTCAGTCGCAACGGGCTATTCCAAATACTGGCAAAAATTGGNGGCCTTCCCTGTCAGCAGCGGAGTTAAACAAGGTTGTGTACTCGCACCAACACTCTTCGCAATATTCTTCTCTGTACTTCTTCGATACGCATTCAAGGATAGCAGTGAGGGAATCTGGTTACATACCAGAGCTGATGGAGGACTTTTCAACACTGCCCGCCTCCGAGCCAAGACCAAAACGACGGATGTCCTAATTCGAGAGCTACTATTTGCGGATGATGCGGCACTAACAGCACATACAGAATCTGGTTTGCAACAACTCGTGTCAAGCTTCTCCAATGCCTGCAAAGAATTTGGTCTGCAAATCAGCTTGAAAAAGACAAACATCATGGCCCAAGACACTCGACCTCCTCCTACCATAAATATCGATAATGAAAACTTGGAGGTTGTGGACAGCTTCACCTACTTGGGATCCAAGGTCTCCAATACACTGTCCATTGAAGAAGAAATAAACAGCAGAATTGGCAAGGCAGCCGCAACAATGGCTAAACTAAATAAGCGGGTCTGGCAAAACACCAAGCTAACGGAGAAAACCAAACTGTGCGTCTATCGAGCCTGTGTCATCAGTACACTACTATATGGGAGCGAGACATGGACCACTTATACATCACAAGAGCGTAAGCTTAACAGCTTCCATTTGAGATGCTTGCGCCGCATCCTTGGTATTAAATGGCAAGAAAAAGTGCCTAATAGTGAGGTACTAACGCGTGCCAATACCCAAAGCATGTTCTCAATTCTTAGTGAAAGACGCCTGAGGTGGCTAGGACATGTCAAAAGAATGAGCCCCGGCCGCATCCCGAAGGACCTCCTATATGGTGAACTTGCTTCAGGAAAGAGGAAAACAGGTCGCCCACGCTTGCGATTTAAAGATGTCTGTCAAAGGGACATGAAAGCAGCCAAAATACATACAAGTGACTGGGAGTGTAAGGCAGAAGACCGATCTACGTGGCGCACAGTTGTCAAAGAGGGCGTCATAATAGCCGAGGAGCGAAGAATGGAGGAGGCTGCAGACAGAAGAGCTAGGAGAAAGGCCAAAACATTTGGAAGCACAGAACTCGTGTGTAAAAACTGTGGCAAAGACTGTCACTCAAGGATAGGACTGCACAGCCAATCGAGAAAATGCAACCCAACCCAACGGTGATGTACCATCGTCTCGCGAGACGGAAGGATGCCGAACTTACGACCTTCCGCGTGTTAGACGAATATAGCCTAATAACCACTACACTATGAAATTCTTGCTATTCTGTTGTTCTAAAAAAACAAAGTAATTGACCTCAATTGAACGCATTCTTGGTCTCGATGACTCCCCACCCTCTGCACTACCTTTTCTTGCCAGCTGATTGGTCGTTGGGGTTAGACAGCTTGCTTAGACCGCACTTTGAGAAGCATTGATGGTTTTAAAATGAAAAAAAAAAGTTATAAAATAAACTGTAAGCCACCAAATATTTCAGTGGAAGTTTTTATTTAGAGTTACCCTTTTGATGTGACGTCAAATTTCTTCAACCCCCTCCCTCCCCCTCGTCACGCATCGTCACAAAACTGTGACCTTCTATCCCCCTAGGTGCGTGACGTCATTTATGGACGGCCCCTCATCAGTACAAAAACATGAAATACATAAGTCTTAAAACATATTATATCATAAAATATTTATGTAAAATTAAAAGAAAAAAAAACAAAAAACAAACAAACCAGGATACAGGATATAGGAGACTTCCTCCTTTTTCCTATTTTGTATCTCACAGGTAGAAATTCCCAAAACGGCTGTCCAAGCCAGGCCACAGAGAATTTATTTCCTGGTTTTGATTTCAATTTTATCGTTACCAGTTTCACTCGTCAAAGGACTGGGTAAGTGTATAAAATGAGCAGAATTCAATAGTACACATGAAAATACAATTTAGTTGTAACGCCTGCACAGTTAGTTATCATTTGAGAAATGATTTCCATGTCAACAAATAGTCGTGTGAAGTGAAAAAACGTTGGCATACGGCTAGAGCACAGTCGCATGCCTACAACTACAACTGATAATTATGTAAACTATAATTTATAGAATAAAATATATAGTATAGACCTTGAGCCAACATAATGTATAATTAAGGGGCCATACATAAACGACCCCAGGTGCCTAAAAAGGGGGCGGGTGGGGAGGGAGTATGTATTTATGACGTTGCGTGACGAGGGGAAGGGGTGCTAAAGAAATATTACGTCACATTAAAACGCGCTTCTTTAAATAAAAGTTCAACTTAAATATTTGATTTCTTTCAATTTATTTAATGCTGTTTTCAATGACTTTGATATTAGAGACATAATCTTTACACCAAATACATACTTAAATGACTATTAAAAAAAAGTAATTTGCAGCATGCTAATTTTTATAGAGAAAATTTGGCTTTCAAGTGGGGGGAAGGTGTCAAAGCTTTGTGACGTCATAAGGAAAGGGGTCTAAGTTTTTGTGTGACGTTGGACGAGGGGGGGGGGAGAGGTAACAATCTGCAAATAGCGTGATGGCATTCGTGGACGTCTCGTAAATATATATTAACCTAGGACTATTTAACGTTAAACGGATCAGAGAATAGCTGGCGGTTCAATAGCAACATAACTTATAAATGTATACACACAGTGACATAGCGATAATATAACTTATAAATCATCATGTCACTTATCATTGCCCTGACACAACATGTCACTTATCATGTCACTGACTTATCGTGTCACTTATCATTGCCCTGACACATAATGTCACTTATCATGTCACTGACTTATTGTGTCACTTATCATTGCTCTGACACAACATGTCACTTATTATGGCACTGACTCATCATGTCACTTATCATTGACCTGACACAACATGTCACTTATCATTGCCATGAAACAACATCTCACTTATCATGGCCCTGACACAACATGTCACTTATCATAACCTTGACACAACATGTCACTTATCATGGCACTGATTCATGTCACTTATTGCCCTGACTCATCGTGTCATTTATCATTGCCATGACACAACATCTCACTTATCATGGCCCACACACATCTTTTCAACACACACGGCACACCACTTTTGTGCCACCCCCACCGATACCAAAAATAGTTTCAACTTTCCAGTGAAAACTTTCCTGACAGACGATGAAGCAACTCAAAGATCCTAAACTTCCATGACCATTTGCATGAGGAAATCCTTTATGTCATCAGCCATTTTGTCCTCCCACCCGCAACGTCTTAAATACAAATTAGGCTACATATAGCCGTAAACAGTGCACATTTAATCTCCAAAAATATAATATTAAATCGCTTATATTAGCTTCACCGTCTCTCTCTCTCTCTCTCTCTCTCTCTCTCTCTCTCTCTCGACACTGTGGTCGGCCGGGTGGAAAAATAAAAGTAAAAAATGACCAACTTCCCGTGATGCTATCGATTTGAAATTTTAAATATACTCGTGTCACCTAACAATGCATTGTTTTCAAAATTTCAGAACGATCGAATGTACCGTAATTAAATTAAAGCACTTTCAGTTTATCTCAATGTAACTGAATGGTAGCTGTCTGTTGTTGTTGACATCCACGAGTTTGCTGGAGATCAGTCAAGCCATCGGTTTTACAGCAAGGGGAGTTCAGTCTCGTTCAGTCTGTAAATGTTTGTCGCGTGGTGCATATTATTTTGAATATAATCAATACTTGTAGTTCTGTCTCATATTTAAGGAATGTATTGTCAAATACTTTGTTTTTACGGGTTGTTTTCTTTGCTTTAGTATACCACAAAACTTAGTAGTTGGGTAATAGTAGCCGGCCCCCAAACTGCTGTTTGACTGTTAATGCGGCCCTTTGGCAGAAATGTTTGGAGACCCTGGCCTATAGGAAAACAATTGAAGTGGCGTTTACAAGTTTTATTGGGCACGACTTACAAGCGAGGGATTTTTTGGATAGCAAAATGCCCAGCCTCCTTTGTTTCCCCAACCGAAGGCCAGATTCCCATAAGAAGCTGCGAGTAAACTTGGGGTCCGTTAAACCACCACACCTCTTAATAAGATAAGATAAGATAAGAGCATATCAGTCTTGGTTATCCCATGCTTATTCTAACCCATTTCTATACTCTTTTCAACTTTATAAATGATTGCTCTCTGCTGCTGTTTAATATCATCATTGAGAGATAAAGATGCGAAGTGCGATTAATGTTACATTTCTAAAGTGTTTGCACGTGTTTTGAGTTTCGCATTGTGCTACTTCTTTTCCTTACCATGAGCCTGGGGCTGGACAATAACGTTTTCTCTGTGCGATTGGTTAATTTCCGATAACATTTATTTTAACAGAAAGGTCACATTACACAACTAACACATTTGTACTAAAGGCACTTTCCATTGTTTTGCTTTTATTAGAATTTTTTCTTCAATTATTTGAGTGGGCGAAAAACCGAAAATCACAACTTCCGTGAATAATATCAATCAATGAGAATATACAGAGAAATAAAAAGTAGAGTCATGGACATGGAATCTGATCAATGAATCCAATGTTACACCTCAAAACTCAATGCTCATTAAAGAGACCTATACTAGAATATGCATCTTCTGTATGAGATCCATTCACCAAAGAAAATATTGATAAACTAGAACAAATTTAAAAAAAAAGAGATGCCAGATTCATCACTGGAGAATATCTTATCTTAGATATACAGACGCTCCTTCTATGCAGAAGATAATTTACAAGATAAAACTGACAAGGGTAAAACCATTAGTGTAATCATTAAATCTTGAAACACTAGATGATAGAAGAACCAAGCGTAAATTAGTAATTATACATAGAGAAATTAAGTCTAATTTAGAAATACAACACAAAGATAACTTAATATGACCCTCAGATAGACGTAAAGATGATAACACCTTTCTTTTTCCATATGCAAGAACAAACACATACACGTTTTTTTGCCGTCCGGTATTTGGGCTTGGAATGTGTTGCCTGAAGAAACCAGGAAAGCTAACACTTCATCATCATTTAATACTCTAATAAGAATACAGGACTGAACACAAACCATGGAAATGCGTAGGACGCAATAATCTTCTGTACAGAAGGAGCGTGCGTAACTTATAAGATAAGATAAGATCATTTCAGTCTTGGTAGTCCAATGCTTTTTCTAACCAATTTCTATACTCTTTACTCTTTTCAACTTTATAAATGATCGCTCTCTGCTGCTGTTTAATATCATCATTGAGAGATAGATGCGAAGTGCGATGCATGTTGCATTTCTAAAATGTTTGCACGTGTTTTGAGTTTCGCATTGTGCTACTTTTTTCCTTACTATTAGCCTGGGGCTGGACATTAACGTTTTTTAAGAGTTCCGAAAATGGAAGTAACTCTAAACTTATTAAGTGGTCCTCAAACTAGTTTTAGATATGTTAATTACAAGTTACACTTAAAACTTAATAACGATTCTGTATGCCCCCATCACAGAGCAGTTTTATGGATCTTGTCAATCAACATACGATTTGATGCAAACGAACACGCAGTCCGCCATTTTGAAAGTGGCCATGCCCACAAGCATGGCAGAATACCAGGATCCGACCAGGAACATCCAGTGTGATATAATCATTACCTTCACACACGGTATGAACTTGCTGATAGAGCTCTACTTCCTGGACATCATACCGCTGAGCAGTGAAAGGAAGTCGTGTATCACGGGCCTGGAGATATTTGATCAGCGAGGCAGGAAATATTATGGTGAGTTCACAAACATGGGAAGCTAGAGCCCTCTTTGGCATAGTGAGGAGGGGGCAAGAGAACGTGTGATGTAATCTTTGTCTGGAATGTATTTAGTCTCTGATTTGAATGTATTAACTCTCTTATTTGAATGTATTTATTCTCTGATTTGAATGTATTTATTCTCTGATTTGAATGTATTTATTCTCTGATTTGAATGTATTTATTCTCTGATTTGAATGTATTAACTCTCTGATTTGAATGTATTAACTCTCTGATTTGAATGTATTTATTCTCTGATTTGAATGTATTAACTCTCTGATTTGAATGTATTTATTCTCTGATTTGAGTGTATAAAAAATCTGATTTTAATGTATTAACTCTAAGATTTGAATGTATTTATTCTCTGATTTGAATGTATTAACTCTCTGATTTGAATGTATTTATTCTCTGATTTGAATGTATTTATTCTCTGATTTGAATGTATTTATTCTCTGATTTGAGTGTATAAAAAAACTGATTTTAATGTATTAACTCTAAGATTTGAATGTATTAAGTCTCTGATTTGAATGTATTAAGTCTCTGATTTGAATGTATTAAGTCTCTGATTTGAATGTATTAAGTCTCTGATTTGAATGTATTAACTCTCTGATTTGGATGTAATACGTTTAAATGTTAGATACTCTCAATTTGTCTTAAACACCAGTCTCTTTAACATTAGTCTCACCTCACCACCTGTCTCTCCATGCAATTAGTCTCACCTCACCATCTGTCTCTCCATATCATTAGTCTCACCTCACCATCTGTCTCTTTATTCCATTAGTCTCACCTCACCATCTGTCTCTCTTTATTCCATTAGTCTCACCTCACCATCTGTCTCTCTTTATTCCATTAGTCTCACCTCACCATCTGTCTCTTTATTCCATTAGTCTCACCTCACCATCTGTCTCTCTTTATTCAATTAGTCTCACCTCACCATCTGTCTCTCCATATCATTAGTCTCACCTCACCATCTGTCTCTCTTTATTCCATTAGTCTCACCTCACCATCTGTCTCTCCAAGTCATTAGTCTCACCTCATCATCTGTCTCTCCTTACCATTAGTCTCACCTCACCATCTGTCTCTCCATATCATTAGTCTCAACTCACCATCTGTCTCTTTATTCGATTAGTCTCACCTCACCATCTGTCTCTCCATGCCATAGTCTCAACTCACCATCTGTCTCTTTATTCCATTAGTCTCACCTCACCATCTGTCTCTTTATTCCATTAGTCTCACCTCACCATCTGTATCTCCATGCCATTAGTCTCACCTCACCATCTGTCTCTTTATTCCATAAGTCTCACCTCACCATCTGTTTCTCCTTACCATTAGTCTCACCTCACCATCTGTCTCTCCATACCATTAGTCTCACCTCACCATCTGTCTCTCCAAGCCATTAGTCTCACCTCATCATCTGTCTCTCCTTACCATTAGTCTCACCTCACCATCTGTCTCTCCATATCATTAGTATTAAATAACCATCTGTCTCTCCATACCATTAGTCTCACCTCACCATCTGTCTCTCCAAGCCATTAGTCTCACCTCATCATCCGTCTCTCCTTACCATTAGTCTCACCTCACCATCTGTCTCTCCATGCCATTAGTCTCAACTCACAATCTGTCTCTTTATTCCATTAGTCTCACTTCACCATCTGTCTCTCTTTATTCCATTAGTCTCACTTCACCATCTGTCTCTCTTTATTCCATTAGTCTCACCTCACCATCTGTCTCTCCATATCATTAGTCTCACCTTACCATCTGTATCTTTATTCCATTAGACTCACCTCACCAAATGTCTCTTTAATCCATTAGTCTCACCTCACCATCTGTCTCTTTATTCCATTAGTCTCACCTCACCATCTGTCTCTTTATTCCATTAGTCTCACCTCACCATCTGTCTCT
>MUZC01000858.1:11766-29445 GCA_002072015.1 Radix auricularia
TTCACATCAATCAGTTTAGACCCTACTGTAAGTTTTATTCACATCAATCAGTTTAGACCCTACTGTAAGTTTTATTCACATCAATCAGTTTAGACCCTATTGTAAGTTTTATTCACATCAATCAGTTTAGACCCTACTGTAAGTTTTATTCACATCAATCAGTTTAGACCCTACTGTAAGTTTTATTCACATCAATCAGTTTAGACCCTACTGTTAGTTGGGGTTCACATCAATCAGTGAAACCATAGAATACGTTTTTTATCAGGTTATATGTTATAATATTGAAAATGTTTGTGTTTATTTACAAAGACCTTACACTGTGCACTTGAATAACCAATTTTGGAGAAAATAAATTATTACACATGACATTTTGGCATTATCATAGCATTGCACTGTCATGATATATTGTCACTATCATTTATTTTCATATTTCTTTGTTGGAACTATCATATGTTGACACTGTCATATGTTGGAACTGTTATGTGTTGGCTTTGTCCTATCATAGAATTAGAATATATTGCATTCCTTACTGTTATTTTATTTTTTCCAATACAAATTTATTTTAATTAAAATAATTTAAATAACAAACCAATTGATACAATTTAATAATTATTTCTTTTTTTTTCATTTTCCTATCATATTACAGGGCCATGCTATGGAAGAGAATTCCGATGTGAACGAGTTCAGCGATGTGTCCATGATGACCTCACTTGTGATGGGTGGGATGACTGTGGGGATAACTCTGACGAAATGGAAGATGCTGGTTGCCACTTCTTCGGGTTATCCCGGAATTCCGGATTCGCGATTTTCTCGCTTTCCGGATTCGTTTTTATTTTTCTGGATTCAAGAGTTTTATTTTATCTTGTTCGCTAAACTATAAAGAACCGGTCCTATTTCGTATGCAAGCAACTTTCTTTTTTTTTTTTTAGGTACTTTATGGTCGCCTAAGAATTTTCGGCTTACAGCACATTTACATCCTTTTTATTTTTAGGAACTTCAATTAAACGTGTCAACTTTTAATTTATAAAATAAAAATTTAAGTTTTTATACCCCCTCCCCTTATTATTTGTTTATATGTAAAAAAGGCAAATTTTTGCTTTGGGCTTGCTCATCTGCTGCCTTGTGTCCAGGGCCCAGCTCATTGTTTGCTGCCTTGGGCCCGTGTACTCTAGGGCCAGCCCTGATGTCACTCCGCTATTTTACTTACTTCATTGGCTGCATATTTAGCTCATACTCATTGATTACAAACTGGTCATTCTCTGTCACAACTGCTTTTCTGACTCATGCCCTTCATATTTTACTGAAATTCTGTCACGCCTTCTCACCCAATCGTCAGCTACGCTCTGCTGCAGACACACGCATTCTCTCTGTTCCTATGACATGCATTAAAACATTTGGAGAAAGGTCCTCCTCTTTTTGTGAAGCCAAACAATGTAATTCTCTACCATTACACATCCTTAGTATTCCAACAACCAAGTCTTTGAAGACTGCACTCAAGAAGCATCTTTTCAAAGCTTATTTTCAAACTTAATAAAACAACATTTCTTTAAAGATTAACGTAGCTTATGTGTAACGTACTGTCATTTATGTGGTTGTTATGATATGAATGTTGATTTAATTATTATATTATATGTATGTTATTATTTTCATGTACAGGGCTGTAGGCCCGGACCCTTAGTTGTATACAGCACTATATAAATTACCACTTTATTTCTATTATTATTTTTGGGGTTAATTTATCGTCTTAATGATAAAGTTTATTTGTATCATTAGTCAACTATTTATTTACTTAACAGGACTTAAGATATATCATCCTTAGGTTAAGTGAATTTATGTAATGCTGCTGAGGTCAGGAATTAATTTGATCTCTCAGTATTTATATCTCTATCTCACAATATTGGAATATAATTTTAATTACTATATTTTTAGCATGGCAGAGAGTTTTCTGTGAGACTGTCAGATAATATATAAAACTTTCAATCAAATTTTTTAATTTATCATTTTTGGCGGTTTAATTGAATTTGAAATAATTTCATACAACAAATTTTATTACTATGTTAAATAACATTTTAATTCTCTGTGTGTCACAGATATCTTTACATCTTTAAAATGCAGTGCTTAAATGTAAATATATTGAGACCTTGTGATAGTGATAAACCTATACAATAAAAAAACAGTCATCAGTAGAGACCACAAACTGGATCAAGTAGAATGAGGAATTAGATTTTGTACTAAAAATGCCAGATTTTTCAGATTTATAATCAAAGAAAGTAAAAATTTGAATGACATTATGCATGTGAGGGGCGCGGTGAACTAGCGGTAGCGCGTTGAACTGTCGAACCAAGGCAAGGGTAGCGTTCACAAATTTTATTGAGCCACCACTAACGAGCAAGGGATTGTGAAGCACAATGCCTCATGGGCCTTGCAAGCATCGAGGCTCAAAGCTGTGACTCTTTTGCCTCAGTTCGACAGTCCAGCATGCTACCGCTAGACCACTTCCCCCTAAAGTTACATTTATTGTTTTGAGTTTACTAACTAGAGTTTTGTAAGGATCACAAGCAGAGCAGCAAAAAATTTTGAATTTGTCGTAGTTAACATATGCACTGAAAATTCTAAATAATTTTATATTTACTTAACTCATTAATTCCTGAGTCCTCACTTCCTGTTCAACTTCATATTCCTGAACAAAGGGAGCCTACTCAGATTTTATAACATATGTCTTTTTCAAAAATTATTTTGAATATCATATTGAAATTTAAAAAATACCAGTGCACTCAGAAATGGATGAGCTTTTAGAAATATATAACATTAGGGGAACAACGTCAACAAATAATAATTTAAAAAATAAAAATCGCAACAAAATTGCAGATTTCAACATTTTTTTTCTCTAAGTTTAATCCAGTTTACACTATACATATACCGTTAATTCCTTAAATTTTCATGAAATGAACTGTAGCACTGACCACTATGTAAGTTTGGCACAAATGACAGCCTTTAATTGTTTCTTTGGTCCTACCACTGGGCATTTTCGCTCCAACAATGGAGCACTGGTAACACCTCCTCTTTCTGCCTGGCATAGTAGACAGCATATGCTGGGGGCTGAATGGCTTCACAATGCCTGCGACACTAGGCTTACCTATAGCCCTGCTGGGCTGGATAGCTGCTTTCATTGTCAGCAGTTGTTGAGCCAGCTTTGACCGGAATTTAAGGTGATTTTGGACGAATGGCGAACGAGGGTTCACCATCTTCATGAGCAGAAAGGAATTGATAATTGATACTTGTATCAAATACCAAAACAAGCAACACCACCACTTCTTGCTTGGCCTCCCTACAGGATAATAAGACCGATGCTGGTCTCCCAGGTCAACACCAAACATGAATGAATTATTCTCATTGACATTGTTTTGGATTTCCAATTGCAACAATCCATCCTTTGTTCTCCTTTGAACGGGTACCATCAGCGGGTTGCAATTGGTGGAAATCATGTTGAACTGGCGCTTGTCTGTCCACTGGCAGGCAACCATCAAACCTTGTTGTTGTTGCATTGTGCACTCTCTTTTGTTTAGACTTTTTGAGAGGCCAGCCCTTGCGGTTCGGTCGAATTGTGGCACAACAGTATGTGTTGCGTGCCAGTAAATCTTGTGCAAGCTTTGGGGACGAAAAAAAGCTTGTGTCCTTTATCAAGGAAGGGTTCAGCCATAGCCATTACCACATCGTAGCCCAATCCGTTGCTGGAGCTCACTTCCCTTTTCCCAGTATACACTTTGAAATTTAAGATGTACCCAGTCCTTGCTTCGGCACAGCACCAAACTTTCACTCCCCAAGCAGTAGGCTTGTCTTTCAAATACTGCTTGAAGGCAAGTCTTCATCAACACTAAGCTGGCGTTGTGGCTTATAAAGGCTTAAGCAGTTGTGCCTTACGTTGTAGAGAAAGGGCCTCACCTTGTACAGGGGGTCATAATCATGGCTGCCTTTTGTGGGCTGTTGGGAGCTGTCATTCACATGGAAATATCTGTGGATAATATCATATCGGTCTCTACTCATGACTTCAGCCACTGCAGGAACCCTCCATATCTTGTCGGATGACCAATACAGTCTTGAATTTGGAAGTTGGTGTAGTCCAAACATAATGTTTATGTAAATATATAATTCCTGATGTCATCACCATCTACCGGAGTCCATACACTTGTCACCAAAGGCTGGTTGGCCAGTTGTTGTTGCGCATATAAATTAGTTTGAGTGACAAACTCACTGAAGCAGTTGTTGGTGACAAAAAGTTTAAAATAGTCTAATGGTAGACTCTCATAAGAAATGTCAGAAATGCTACCTGTGTATTCAGAAAATATAAACATTTGTTCGGTAACATTAGACAGGTCAGTAGACCATTCTCCCAAGCCAGTTTCGTTAGACGTAGACCGTCTTTCATTATCATCATTTAATTCGGAATCTTCGTCAGTGTCAGATTCACTAAATACATTATCAACTTCATTTAAATCAATATCCGAACCCTCCTCTTCTAATAATTCATCATTGTCAATAAGGGATTGCAAAAATTGAAATGCCATTGTAATTGCAAAGTTTGAACGTCAACAAAATGTACACAAAAAAATTTCACACAAAAAATTACACTTATAGTAACACTCCTCGCTTGACACATGCTTTGAAAATGAACGCATTTAGATAGAAACTTTTGTTTTTTTAAATTGAAATCTCGTAGAATCCCACTACAACGAGGTTATCATTAGAAATCTCGGGAGCTACGAGATTTTTTTATAAAATTGAAAGGAAAAGTAGGGGGTGTGACCAGACGCATTTGGACGCGTCCGTAGGGACCCCTATAAGGACGCATTTAGTTGCATCAGGAGCTAATGAGTTAAATAAATCTTACTTTTACACTACAACACTTAAATTTTTCTACCTTCATTCTCACAGCTCTAAAAAATAATTTAACTTAAAAAGAAATAATTGGTAAATAACAGAAAAACTCAAGCTTTCTTTAAGGTCAAAACCAATATTGTCATAAAAATATTTGTACACATTATCTGTAATTTATCCTTTAAAATTTCATTATGAGTATGAGCACTAAAAACTTTAGTGAGGTAACTTAGGAAGAGTTAAATGTAGAGATGTGTTAAAGAAAAAATAATTTAAGAGATGAAATTGATTATCCTGGAATGTGGTGTGAGAAGAGTTGAAGTCTGTTAGAATATTAAGTGTCTGGAGCATCTGAAAATCCAGAAAAGGGAACTTGGTATCAATTCAATCCTCTAATTCTTGAACACTTGAAATTATGGAGAGAACTTGTACAATGAAATAATCGCACACCACAAAACATAATTCTATCATGAGGGGTCTGCAAAACAAAAATATTCAAAAGCTCTACGCCATGTAAACAAGGCCCTATACAAAAGGTACACACTCAGGAGTGCACGCTTTATCTAAATCAACTAAAACACCAAATGCTGCCTGCTCAAATGAGGATATTTACATTGTTTATGTTTGTCTTTTAGACCAACAAAAGAGTTGGAGCTGGTTTGTGAGACTTAAAGTCTGCAGGTCCACACAAATTAAAGTCTGCAGGTCCACACAAATTAAAGTCTGCAGGTCCACACAAATTAAAGTCTGCAGGTCCACACAAACAAAACAAGTTATTCAAAGTGACCAAATTTCCTGGAGCATAGCAATGTACTAGCGACATAATACTACTGATCTGAAAATCACTGCTCTAGACATCACTGCCACCAAAAGCTGACAGAGAAACTGACTGACAGAGACTTGACGTAGTGCCAGTGTCCCGGCGGGATGTAGAGCATGTCTCCAGGTTTCAGCACGCACTCCAGGCACGGCAGGTTGGCAAACTTAGGGAACTGATCGAGGTTGGGAGAATCCAGGTCAATCTGGCTGGTGTTGTGGAGCAAGTGGCCTTCGTGTGGGTACATGCTGTCGGTATGTTCTTTAGAGTACAGCCTCACATACTTCTCTCCCATAACCTAGACAAAGTAATCATATAAATATATGTTCAATACTTTCCACAGGTTTGGATTTATAGTTGAGATGTTTATCAGAGATTTTGACTTTGTTATTACAATGGTGGTCAAGAAGGCTCATTGATGGCCAGTGAAATCATTTTCTGTATACAAGATATATAATTTTGGCCTCACCCAATGGCAGGATTAATATAGTGGTAACGTTTAAATTTAAAAGCTTTTACTCACTTTTAGACACTAGCTCTTGAAACATTTTTTATTAAGAACAAAAATTAAATATAAGCTGATATGAATAGTAAATCACAAATAACTGAGGCTAATTTAAATACCTATTGACATTCAATATAAATTTAGATACAAATAATAATCTGGATATAATTTAAATGATCTGCACAATAGTTTATTAAATCTGGGCTTTCCAACTCACTATAAGATATTAAGATGACTTGAAAGAAGTTGTAACAAACCCCAGAGTGCAAGCAGACATAAAAATATAAAAATTTTACTAACACGAAGCACTCACCTGGCAGAGGAAATTGTGTTTGGGATCTTGGTGTAATGGAGATATGGTGGCTGCTGGACCAAACCAGGCATTAATGTCCACATCCTCCTCCTCACCCAGACAGCAGTATACTGGCACGCTGATGTCATCACGCAACTCCCAGACCTAGAAGGAAGGCAGTGATCCACATTTACATAGGTAATACAGTTAAGGCCAACAGTTGGACATTACAAACAACAGGGATCATAAATCAAAACAACATTCTTCTAAAATATTACAAGAATGACAATAAAATGTGTAAATCTTTATATCTATCACATATCCTACTATAATTTTGAAATGTTCCAATAAAGTTTTGTGACGTCATGTTGAATGATGTCCCTTGCTCTATGAAAAATTACTTATAAATAATTACTATTTGATTAGCAATCACATCCATGTTTATTATGTAAACTAGATAATATCAGACCTGCCAACTTTCCCCCCAAAAAAATCTGTAGACGGTGTGCGCGCAAGTCGGGATCGCGAGTCATTAGCGCCGTGGTCTAAATCTATACACTTAATTATCAATAGTTAAATAATTAAAAGTTAAAGAAATAATCATTTACCTTCATTTTCATGTAATAGTCCACAGATTGAATATTAACATCAGTACAAATGTACATATTCATATATACATATGCACAGAACAGAATAATCATTATTTACATATGTACACAACTTGCATGTGTTCAGTTTGACAACATTTCTCTTGTGGCCTTTTTACATTTGCCCAACAACTCTTTGGACATATGTAAGTGTAAGTTGCCATGGCAATTGGTAACTTTGGTGACCAACAAATTAGAAAGAGTCTCCACTTTCATAGAGGCCCTTGACTCTTGACTCTGTATAGTACAGTATAAGTATAGTTTTTCTTGACAATAGAAAAAATTCTTTCGGCATCTGCATTGCNTCAGATTTGACCTCATTTGTTGCCACGGCAGATCTTTTTTTTTAAAAATTTATCCATGTTGTCACGTTAAGCTTCCTCTTTGAAATAGGCACCACACAATGAATTATTTTTAAGTCCACAAAACGGGTGGATGATAGAAATAGAATATCAAGTGAAGAATGAAACAATATAAACACGGGTCCCATAAATACCGGAAGTGCGGGAGAGAAAACAGGAAGTCATAATATAAATCAGTCTTTTTTTTTTTTTGGCTTTATCTTTTTATAATTTTTTCGCATTCGGATTTTTCATGGTGAATTTTTTTTTCTTTTTTTTTTCGGAAAATCGGGAGATTAAGGGTCTTATCGGGATTTCGTAAGCATGGGTAAAAAATCCGTATAATCCCGAAAAAATCGGGAGGGTTGGCAGGCCTGTAATATGATTTAGATAAGTATTAACAATGTTTCAGTAAGGGAAACTAAACTGTCTTACTTCTAAGCAGGGAAAATTCTACGTGGCACGTGTTAATTAACTTAGATATAAACTTACACTCCTCTCCAACATGTGGGCATATGACTCACCTGATCAAACAGTTGATGCTGCGCCAGGTATGCTGTGGTGCCAGGGTTCGGGTTGGTCACATACTTGTCAATCAGCTCACTGATGGTCAGGAGTTTCTGTGTCCAGGAGTCTTCAGTGTACCTTGCTCCAATCTCCACAGGGACTGTCCGGCAGCCAGCAACCCTCTGTAGGTATTCAACTGTCCACTTGCGTGTGGTCAGGGCGGGCCAATAACCAATGGCGTCGGTAATGACCACAGGATGTCCTGGCTCATAGAACATGGCTTGGAACATTTCAACAGAGGGGCAAGAGCATCTCGGCACATCTGACGTCCTCTGAGTTTCAATGCGGGGTGGTAGAGACACAGCTTTGAGATTGGATTTCTGTTCAGAGTCAGCTGCTGAATGGATATCTGATTGTCCCCCCTGACTGCTGTCACAAATTTTATGTTTTAAACATTCTGAAATATGTAAACCCATGTTTTTCTCACTTTGGACAACTTCTTCAAACTTCATTTTTTTCTCAGGAATTGTCTCATCTTGACTCAAATTCTTGCCACTGTCTAAAATAGTCTGACTGTCATCACTTTTTACTTCACTTGAGATTTCTCTCTTCCAGCTGCCAAGGACCCCAAAAGCTTCCTGAAACTCACGTGACATCCTGGCCAATATGTTATTCAGTATTGGTGCCCCCATCAGAAGCCCCATGTCACAGGTTCTCAAAATGGTCATGTGGTCAATGTTCCTTGAGGTGTCAGAAAGCAAGGCACTGAGGCTTAAAGCTTTTAACACAGACACAAGGGAGTAGGCTTCCCTCCAGCAAATATCAACATCTTTCCAATAACCTGTGTTGAGCTCCTCCCAGATTTTGTCAAGCAGTGGTTCACACACATCTAAGCAATCAGCATCGCTGCCTGAGTACAAGTCGTTGACTGCTTCATTGAGCAGCTGCAGGACAGCTCTTCCCTGTGAACCCACAAGAAAGCAAATGTTATTCCTCAATAAAGGCTATTTCCTCCCCCAACCAACAACAAAAGTCCTGCATTTTGCAAACATTTTTTAAAGTTTAGCTGTACCCTCCATGTTATTCTTTTAAAGTCTTTATTCTTTATCATTTACATCATCAAAATTGACATTTAAATACCTGTGTATTCTGAGGTTTTCAAGAGTAAGAGCTTTAAAAAAAAATATTTTATGACATGTGAAAAAAAAATCATTCTGAGGAGGAAGAAAACGCTCCACCTATATTCATATTTTTATATACAGCATATATAAAAAAATGTTAAAAGATGTCCTATATTTTTAGCTGGTGTATATAGCATTTTAAGTCTACAAGTTTGGAAGTGGTCACAGCAATAAAGTTATTAATTCCTTGACAAAACAAGATTTTAAAAAATATATAAAAATGGAATAACCACAAAAAGCAATCACAAAAGATAAAATACCTACTTACTATAACTTTGTTTTCAGTTATAACCCTAAGCAAATCATCAGGATTTTCTGGAAGTAATTTTCTTACAGGGTTAGCTATAGGTGAACAAGGTTTTTTCTCCATTTTCTGCATTTTTCTAAAAGTTTAAAACTCTGTAGCAGTTTCTGTTTTAAAAAAAAACAATGAAATGTAATAATCATTAATGAATATCAACATAATTCTGTTTTTGGTGATCTTAGTATTAAATACAGAAATTTGAAACACGACAAGAACTTATTAACAGTGTAACAGTGATAGCTGTAGCTTAAAAAATACTTTTTAAAACTTTTCAAACATTGAATAGACACACTAAATAAACATAAAATATATTAAAATGCATTATGCAAAGAGAAAATGGTCAGAAATGGGGATAAGCACCAAATGTAACTAAAGGATTTTAATTTTAAGCAGTTTATTTTATTAATTCAAAAAGAATAAACTCTGCAACAACAAAAAATTACTGTTTGCGCTTTAACTTGTTTTAGAGTTAAGTATTTTTTGTTTAAATTATATTTTTCTCTTTGAAATTTACGAATTTAAAATTAGTTATAACTCTAAACTAAAATGTGTATTGAACAATAAGGTAAACTATAAATGAATACCCAAAACTTACATCCCTACCCCTTTACTTACATTACAGTGAAAACACCATGTTATTATCTTAGTGACTTACTTAGTAGGAGTGAAAAGTAAAATTATACCAAAGATACAAAGTATTGACCCAGGTTGTCCAAGAAAAATTTGAAAGTCAAATGAAGTTGTTTTTTTTAAGTCACCAAATTAAAATCTTTTGTACTAATATATCATAGGTGGTAGTAGTAGAGGATAGGTGGGGATTTAGAGTTAGAGGATAGGTGGGAATTTAGAGTTAGAGGATAGGTGGGGATTTAGAGTTAGAGCATAGGTGGGAATTTAGAGTTAGAGGATAGGTGGGAATTTAGAGTAATAGGATAGGTGGGGATTTAGAGTTAGAGCATAGGTGGAAATTTAGAGTTAGAGGATAGGTGGGGATTTAGAGTTAGAGCATAGGTGGGAATTTAGAGGATAGGTGGGAATTTAGAGTTAGAGCATAGGTGGGGATTTAGAGTTAGAGCATAGGTGGGAATTTAGAGGATAGGTGGGAATTTAGAGTTAGAGGATAGGTGGGGATTTAGAGGATAGGTGGGAATTTAGAGTTAGAGGATAGGTGGGGATTTAGAGTTTGAGGATAGGTGGGGATTTAGATTTAAGAATAGGTGGGGATTTAGAGTTAGAGCATAGGTAGAGAGTTAGGTTAGATAATACTAAAACAGTTACACTTGGTATCAAGGTCTACTTACTTTGTGTCCTAAAAGAACCCAGCAGCCCAAAGCATACCATAATAATTATCAGGTCAAAATTAATATTATAAATAATTACATATAAATTGTATGACAGTATGGGCATGAGTAATGGATTGTGTGTGCCATAAAAAATGTAATATTATTTGAATAATAAGCTATAATTAATGTTCATTGTTACATTACACAACTACATTACAAACTACAGTTGACTACAGACAATTGATTATGAAATTATAAATAATTATAATCAATGATATTGATCACCTTATCTGCTACTAACAGTCAGTTATACCCATATTTCGTCATATTTATATTCTAGCCAAATGTCACAGACAGCCAGTGAGTAAGTAAGTGCTTAATTAATTAACACTGACGTCACCAGCAGAAACTTGGTCCCTTCCCTTCCCTTGGTTATAAAAAAATCATAGCTAACATTTTCAAAAGCTGGCGATTGGTCATGGGGATCGAGATAACCAATGTTAAGTGGCAAATTTGACCCTTTTTCAGCGAGGTTTCAGCGACTTAAAAAAATCGAATTAAACGACGAGAAAATACTAAGACAAAGAGAGAATTTGGTGGTTCCAATAAAAAACGTCGACATAATAGGGTGGTCGAGCTAACCGAGCTCGAGGTAAGTGGGTTCGATTGTAAATTATTTCACATCCAAATTTAATTTTCTTGTGAGAATTTACATTTTTAATTTATTAAATGCATTATTATGTTGTATTTTAACTATTTCAGCGCTAATTTGTAAGTCTTATTAATTTCTAAGGCAACTTTTTGGCTCTATATGATACATAATTCGGTCCCAATATGTAACCACCTGCTTACCAGATTTTTATTTACCATGCTAAAATAAATTTACTGACTGCAGATAATTTTGAAAAGTATTATTCTTATGTTATTAGAAGATAAATTAATATTTTAAAGACAAGTTCATTTTTTATTTCCTTAATAATAATAATAACAAAATGATAATTTATATAGCACTGTATCCCAGCCAGGAGCCGGGCTCACAGCGCTTTACACGGAGATAACACTACATATATTAATTAAATAAACAATCATATCATACTAACTACATAAATGACAATACGTAGTACATCAGCTACATTAATCACTAAAAGAAATGTTGTTTCATTAATTTTCAAAATAAAGAATTGATACTAGATCTTTTATTCTTTTTTTCTGTTTTTAGTGAGAAAATTTCATTTGGCATCTTACTGTGACAACTCGGCAAGTAGGGTGATAAATAAACAAAATGGTTGCATCACATTTGCCTATTATATTTATTTATTGCAAAATGGCCTTAGAAATTTATAAGACTTAATAATTAGCGCTGAAATAGCTTACATATGATACATACAACATATAATAATAATGTATTTAATAAATTAAAAATATAAGTTATCACAAGAAAATTAAAATTCGCTGTGAAACAATATATATACATGTAGTCGCAGAAACTGCAGGATAACCGTTAATATAATAAATTAATAGCCATAGGATGATGCGGCACTAACAGCACATACAGAATCTGGTTTGCAACAACTGGTGTCAAGCTTTTCTAATGCCTGCAAAGAATTTGGTCTGCAAATCAGCTTGAAAAAGACAAACATCATGGCCCAAGACACTCGACCTCGTCCTACCATAAATATCGATAATGAAAACCTGGAGGTTGTGGACAGCTTCACCTACTTGGGATCCAAGGTCTCTAATACACTGTCCATTGAAGAAGAAATAAACAGCAGAATAGGCAAGGCAGCTGCAACAATGGCTAAACTAAATAAGCGGGTCTGGCAAAACACCAAGCTAACGGAGAAAACCTAACTGTGCGTCTATCGAGCCTGTGTCATCAGTACACTACTATATGGGAGCGAGACATGGACCACTTATACATCACAAGAGCGCAAGCTTAACAGCTTCCATTTGAGATGCCTGCGTCGCATCCTTGGTATTAAATGGCAAGACAAAGTGCCTAATGGTGAGGTCCTAACGCGTACCAATACCCAAAGCATGTTCTCAATTCTTAGTGAAAGACGCCTGAGGTGGCTAGGACATGTCAAAAGAATGAGCCCCGGCCGCATCCCGAAGGACCTCCTGTATGGTGAACTTGCTTCAGGAAAGAGGAAAACAGGTCGCCCACGTTTGCGATTTAAAGATGTCTGTCAAAGGGACATGAAAGCAGCCAAAATACATACAAGTGACTGGGAGTGTAAGGCAGAAGACCGATCTACGTGGCGCACAGTTGTCAAAGAGGGCGTCATAGTAGCCGAGGAGCGAAGAATGGAGGAGGCTGCAGACAGAAGAGCTAGGAGAAAGGCCAAAACATTTGGAAGCACAGAACTCGTGTGTAAAAACTGTGGTAAAGACTGTCACTCAAGGATAGGACTGCACAGCCACTCGAGAAAATGCAACCCAACGGTGATGCACCATCGTCTCGCGAGACGGAAGGATGCCGACGATAGGAAATATAGACTATACACCTAAGAACTGAGCTTTAAATTCATCATATTACTATTACTATTTTTAATTTCAATAGTATAAGAAATTCATTATTTTTATTTATAATTTATTATCATTAAAAATTAATGTCATGATTAAATTAATGTCTAACTGTTTAATAGTAAAGTAATACTAATACTAATAAAGTAAACAATGTGTCTGCTGCTACGACAAAGTAACGGCAGACAACTCACAGAGACTTGGGCTGGCTAGTGCTACGACATGTATCTAGTATCTAGCAACATCACTCTGACTGTGATTATTCTGCAGCAGTTTCCTGGCTAGCGCTACAACATCTTGCAACACTAGCAAGGCAACATCCCGTCGAATCGTCTGCTGTTACGACATGTCGTAGCAGCAGTTTCCTAGCTAGCGCTACGACATAACGCTAGACTACTACTACTACTACTAGCAACATCCTAAACTATAACTTAACTAAAGTCTAAAGAGTTTAAATTTAAAGACTAAGTTACTTAGTAAAGTAAAGAGTAAAGTAAAGTAAGTAGCCTAGTAAAGTAAAGTCACTAAAAAAAAGTAAAATGAATTTTTTAAAACTTTTATACTTATAATAGTATTATAAAATGCATGATTACCAAGTTCTACATAGATGTTAGACAGGAGAATCCAGATAAACTTAGAAAGTTATGATAACTTCATATAATTTTGTAATAAAGAAAGAAAATTGTTAAAAATCAACTTTAGTGCTTTGATTTTGATAACTCCATTCAAAATACACTTTTATTCTTGAAACGGAAGTTTGAAGATTGACTCCCCTTGTCCCTTAAAGCTATATCTATCCATTTCGGTTAAAAATACGTTTATTATTTTTTCTACTTTTTTTTTAACATAAAAGAAACCACCCCACTCCCACCCCCACCCCCACGCCACACATACTTACATTTCTAAAAAAATGGCTTGACAGCAAAATCAAAATATTAGTTAAATCATTAAACCTTGAAACACTAGGGGCTGAGGATAGAAGAACCAATAGTAAATTAGTAATTAATTACACATAGAATCTAAAGCAATTAATTCTAATTTAGAAGGAAATACAACACAGAAAACTTAATACAACCCTCAGATAGACATAAGTCATAAGGATAAAAACACCTTTCTTATTTCTTATACAACAACAAAGACATACAAGCTTTCTTTCTTCCCGTACGGTATTCGTGCGTGCCACAGATGTTATTACAGACTTATAAAAAAAGAAATGTGTCCTTTTTGTTTTAAGATGGAGCCCACACATTTTTACTTGTAGCCTTGTAGCTCATTCAAAGACCACACAATTTTTAAGAATACGCAATTTTTTAATTACTAATTTACTTATTTTTAAAAAATATTTTAAAAAAAAACTTTTTGGTTGATTCACCTGATTAAAATATTACACTGAACCATAATTCAACCGAAACAAAAATAACATTAATTCTATCAATCATATCGCTAAGACACACTTCTCCTACCATCAAGATCGACAATGAAAACTTGGAGGGAATGGACAGTTTCACCTATTTGGGGTCCATGGTTTCCAATATACTGTCCATCGAGGACGAAATAAACAGTGGAATTTGCAAAACACAAAGCTAATTGAGATAACCAAACTTTGTGTCTATCTAGCCTGCGTCGTCAGTACGCTGCTATGCGGGAGCGAGACATAAACCACTTTAGTCTTTAGTACTTACACATCCCATGAGCGCAAGCTTCCTGTTGAGTTGCCTGCGTCGCATCCTTGGTATTAAATGGCAAGACAAAAGTGCCTAATAGTGAGGTCCTAACGCGTGCCAAGACCCAAAGCATGTTCTCGATCCTTATTGAAAGGCGCCTAAGATGAACAGGACATGTAAAAAAAAAAAATAATAATAATGCGCCCGGGTCGCATCCTGAAGGACCTCGTATATGGAGAACTGGCATTGGGAAAGAGGAAGACATGTCACCCACGTATGTGATTTAAAGATATATATCAGAGGGACATGAAAGCAGCCAGTATACCCAAAAGCGACTGGGAGTGTTAGGCAGAAGATCGTTCTACAAGTAAAAGAAGACGTCATAATAGCCGAGGAGTTAAGGATGGAGGAGGCTACAGACAAAAGAGCTAGAAGAAAGGCCAAAACATTGAGAAGCACAGAACTCGTGTGTAAAGCTGTGGTAAAGACTGTCACTCAAGGATAGGACTACTTAACTTAGCCACGCGAGGAAATGCAAACCATACTAACGGTGATGCACCATACTCTCGCGAGACTGAAAGATGCCGATGGATTTCGCCTTTTCCCAACGATTTGAGAAATTTATACTTCTGTCAATGTGGGGTGGTCAATGGAAAGGACGCAGTTATATATTTGAATAATTACCTTCATGGGGTGTGTAAAATCACTCTTTGCCATCCTGTTATTCTCGATGGTTCAAATACAAACGCACACTATAGATGGAATCATTTCTTTTTCATAAAGAGAAAATGCCTTTGGTCGGATTTTAGCACATTAATGTAATGGTTGGCATTAGTCGCAAGGCTGGCGAGTGTAATATGTTCAAGACACAGGACAGTGGTGACACTTATGTCAATTATAAAGGCTAATAAACTTCACAGGACATCAATAATGTCTAAGCAATAGCGCACGTAAAATAGCACAATACAATAATTGTTACAGTTCGTGGCTTAACTTACCAAACGGCCCATTCCATCAATTTGATCTAAACTCTGGAGCTAATACACAAAGAAGCTAAAGGTGATGTAAGGCTGTTAAGGCAAGTAACAAGTGGCATAATGGCACTCATCAACACATGCTGGACTCAAACATGTGTGAGTAACTTTGTCAGACTCGCATCAAAGTTCGTCCGCTGAACGCGTTCAAAAACCATTCAGCAAGAAATTTTTCTGTTTTGGCCAACAGTTTAAATTAGTAAATGGTTGCACATTGCATTAGGTCCCAAATGTCAATTTTAATTTTTACCTTTGGTGTAGTCCATAAATGACGTCACGCACCTGGTGGGAAGGGGTGTCACACATTTATGACGATGTGTGACGAGGCGGAGGGGGTGTTTAAGAAATTTGACGCCATTCAAAATACGCGCAACTTTAAATCAAAGTTTCACTGAAATATTTGATTGTTTACATTTTGTTTAGTGAATTTTACGTGGCTTCACACGTGTTTTTTTGATATTAGAGTGCATCCTTACACTAAATACATACTTCAATAATAAAAAAATTGTTTTGAAACACGTTCATTTTCATATAGAAAATGCGGCTTTAAAAAAAAAGGGGGGTGGTGGTGGCTTGGTCAATGCTTTGTGATTGCCTATTGGATGAAAGGGGGGGGGGGTCTAAGTTTTTGTGACGACGTGTTACGAGGGGCGAGATGGGTCATTTATGTAATAAATTCTTTTTTTTTCAAAACTTTGGGACTTAGCTAAATTAATTTTTCAAATATTCAGGTGAATGAAACTTTTTGTGGGAAAAAAGTCATGCCATGCTTTTTCGCTGTAAATTTATATTTCGGTGAATTATTAGTTATAATAAAAGAGACGTTAGTTGTGTAGTTCTATTACAAAAGACTCGTAACACCAATCTATCGTGTGACTCTCCTGTACACAGTTGTACAATTACACCAGAGGAAAGAAATGTGTAGGCTACTCTTTAGAGTGGTTTGTGTCATTCGTGTCATTTTGTTTCTGTGGGCGTTTGTATTTTCTTTCATGCTATTTTTTCATGTCGTACAAATGTGATACAGCCGCGGCTAAATTTCAAATTCAAGTTGTTTCCTTTTTTAAAAAAAATTGGTGGGTTGTATTGATAAATATGCTTAACGGTTAATTTGTTTGGAATAGCAACTTAATTCCTTAGAGTCGGTGATTTTTTCCAACTTAACGCACCGGGACGGAGTTCCGGTGTCACGAAATAAAGTCTCCCCCAAAATAAAGTCTCCCCCGGAGAATTTATTTTAAAACAAAATCGCCCCCGGAGAATTTGTTTTAAAATAATGTCTCCCCCTTTAAAATGGATCCTCCCCTTAATTTTTGGAAATTATAAATAATTGTTTTATTCCAATTTATTACTTAAAATACAGTTTGTATTTGTTCTTCATGCATTTGTGTATGATTTTTGGAAATTCTACAATAATAAGCTTAGTCAGGGGCGTAGCCATTTGCGGGCTTAGTGGGTGTATGCCTGGATACACACATTTTTAGAGGTGGCTAATTGCCCAGAGCTATTTAAAAGAATAATAGACAAATGATTTAAAAAATAAAGACGATCAAATAATACTATAACGTCACACTCAAGTATTTGAACAAAAAATTCACTATTGACGATTATGTGTATCACTTGTGGCTAGGACTTACACGAAATTTGCGATTTTTATGTGTGCATTATAATGATTCAAAAATATTATTACCGAATTTTGTCTG
>MUZC01000858.1:58528-79595 GCA_002072015.1 Radix auricularia
GTAGGCTGTTAGTCAGATTGTAAGTTAATGTAGGCTGTTAGTCAGATTGTAAGTTAATGTAGGTTGTTAGTCAGATTGTAAGTAAATGTAGGTTGTTAATCAGATTTTAAGTTAATGTAGGCTGTTAGTCAGATTGTAAGTTAATGTAGGCTGTTAGTCAGATTGTAAGTTAATGTAGGCTGTTAGTCAGATTGTAAGTTAATATAGGTTGTTAGTCAGATTGTAACTTAATATAGGCTGTTAGTCAGATTGTAACTTAATGTAGGTGGGTTTTTTAAAGTCAGATTGTCGGTAAGCTTGATAGTAGGGTTGTAAGTGAGGTTGTACTTTATTTAGTTTGTATGTATATAAGTCTTGTTGTATTTAAGTCAGGCTGTAAATAAGTCAGTCTGTAAGAAATGTAAGTCACGTTGTAAGTCAGATCGTTCAGATGTTTGAGATGTGTGGTAGTCACTAATAAGATTAAGTCTTCTCTTAATTTTTGTTCTTTCTTTGCAGCCTTGCAATCGGTACCCCGCTGTAGTTGGCCCGGTTGTAATAACCCAGTAGTGGCCTACAGTTCGTACAACGATAGCGATCTGTACTACTATTAGAGGTGCTTGTAGACTCCTCGTCTGATAGCAAACACGAATCTAAGAAATTAATCTCCGATAGTTTACGCAGAAAGATCACAACAATTATGATTAAACCTTGAACTAATTTGGTGGGAAAATTGATAGATAGGGATATAATCCCAGATAACTACTTAAAACGTCCCGTTTTTAAATTGTTTGATGTCAAATATATAATATAGACTTAGTTTAACGTGTGTCATTTATGAATCAGTTAAGAAAACATTAGTGTTGGTGGTGATGCGATATCTTACATCTGATATCGATTAATGCTGTAAGTGACTACCCATCACATTAAAATTATATTAAAAATGTATACCGTAAATGTTGTTGAATTTTGTTGGTTGTATGACAATGTTTGTGTTTAATTTATAGTTTGTTTTTAGTTTGTCGTTTTTACAAAAAATCAGAATAATTAAAATAAAAAGACTGACAAAGTGGTAAAAATGAGAATAGGTATAATTATTAATTAAACACAAAGATGATTTAAACACAAATAGTCGTTTTAACAACTTTAGGAAAAACAACTTTACAATGTCTTTATTTTAAAAGAGATAACTTAGTATCAATAATACTGTTATGATGTGGCCTACATTTTTGTGACATGCACAAAATGAGTTCTGCATCATCATGATGTGTGTAGCATGTGAAAAATGATTAATCCATTTGCTTGTTAAAAACGTGTGTTAAAAATTTACTTTGATTTTATTTCGGCACATTAGTTTACTCACCAAACAAAATGTGGGAACATCGCATTAACAAGAATTATGGGTCAGTTTGAACAACTGGAAGGAGGAAAATTGTCAAGTGACCAGTTGGCGCAAAAATAAATTAAGAAATAAAACTTTTAAATAATCACAAAATTTTAAAAAAATATCTCTATCTATAGATCTATATATAATTTTCATCATGGTTCAACCATGCCGGACACAAAGCAAGCTGTCTGACCCCACCGACCAATCAAATTGCAAGAAGGAAAATTGAGTAAACAGCGTTGAAGGGTCATTCAACAATTCGTTGAAATAATGTCAATTAGTATGTTATTTCAGAACAACAAAACATGTATTTCATAACGTAATGGTTATAACATTCGCCTAACACGTGGAGGTCGCAGGCTCAATCCCCAGCTAAAATAACCCTTTTTTTTAATTTTTAAAAATGTTTTTGTTTGTGCCCGTTCATTTCCCAATATCTTTTCAATCAACATAAAAAGCACAAGTCGAGTGGAAGTAAGCTTAACGAATGACCTTTGTCAGGTTATGCCAATTAGTTTATGGTTGGCAAGCTAGGGTGGTGTGGGGTGGCAAATGGTTAACCACAGTGCACATGTTTCCAGATCAACAATGCGTCGCAGTTCTCCCCGCATCTGAGGTTCATTTGCGTTGTTTTGATTTCATCGTGATGTAGTCTGTGTCTGTTCACCCCCCTCCACTTTCTTTGCACTATCTTTGTGTATGAACAAATCTGCGGCGTATGCTACGCCGCGAGCATCTAGTAATACTATAATTATAATAATAAAAATACTTAAACGTTTTTAAAACATTTTTTTTCTATTTCTACCTGGAAATAATTTTTTTAAAAAAACAAAGAAGACTGTTTAATATTATTATTAGTATACTATTTAAAATGCATGACAGAAAATTTCTTTTCAAAGAAATCTCCGACCGCCAGTTGTTATTTACATTATAATTTAGTCGAGAGCTTGAAACAGATATTGTGCTATCACTGTTGTGTCGACTCAAGTAATCCTGGTAATAAACAATATTTAAATTTTAATACTGAAGGCTAAAAGGGTACGAAATAATAAATATATTGTTAACAAAAATCAAAAACGTCTATAGGGAGTATCTATAAAACCATGGGAGGAGGTTAGCGGCGACGCTTGGGCGGGTCTTGGGTGGATGGGTGTGCCGTCTACAAACAACACCATCAACTTGATGTTGTTTACAGTCAAAACACAAACGCCACAATCCAACAATCCACTTCACGTGGTACACAAATGCCACAATCCACTTCAAGTGTTACACAACCGCCACAATCCACTTCATGTGGTACACAAACACCACAATCCACTTCATGTGGTACACAAACGCCTCAATCCACTTCATGTCGTACACAAACGCCACAATCCACTTCATGTGGTACACAAACGCCTCAATCCACTTCATGTGGTACACAAACGCCACAATCCACTTCATGTCGTACAGGGATTACACAAACGCCACAATCCACTTCATGTCGTACACAAACGCCACAATCCACTTCATGTCGAACACAAACGCCACAATCCACTTCATGTCGTACACAAATGCCACAAGCCACTTCATGTCGTACAGGGAATACACAAACGCCACAATCCACTTCATGTCGTACAAAAACGCCACAATCCACTTCATGTCGTACAAAAACGCCACAATCCACTTCATGTCGTACACAAACGCCACAATCCACTTCATGTCGTACACAAACGCCACAATCCACTTCATGTCGTACAGGGAATACAAAAATGCCACAATCCACTTCATGTCGTACAGGGAATACAAAAATGCCACAATCCACTTCATGTCGTACAGGGAATACACAAACGCCACAATTCACTTCATGTGGTACAATCTACAAATTGTTAAATGGTTGATTTTGACATTATCATACATGTAAGGGGAGAATGCGTCAAGGCATATGAAAAATGAGACATTTTATAAAGGGGCAAATAAAGAGAATACTTGAGATGAAAGGATTGAACGTGTAAGCATTAAACTAATAAGGAGAGGATATGTAAGGGGGCAAACGTTAAATTTAAAAAACAAACATGAAATAGGGGGCATGTAATGATTGGACACGTAAGGGGTGGTTAGATATGGTATTTTATTATTTACCGGATCTGGATAGTTTGACACTAATATTTGTCGGATCTGTATTCCGGACCCGGCTATCTCCAAATTTAAGTCTAAGAGCAAAGGGAATGCACTTTACTACTATCTATTAGGTATTCAATATTATTTATAAATGTATATACAGTCGAACTCTCTAGGTCGAGCTCAAAGAGGTGGTGTCTGATGTTCAATATGAAAGGAAGACAACTTGCTTTAACATACCGAGACAACCCCTTAAGAAGAGACACCTCACCTCCCCTCCCCCACTTTACTTCCTCTACAGTGGGATGGGGAATGTAAGATCTTACTTTTTTAAAATAGTCGCAAGGCTGGGAAAATTCGACTAAACGAGGTGGAAAGCCACACATCTTCGAGTTTAGGATATCTGAAATACATTGGTCTAACGGAATGGGGCTTGGACTAACAAATAATTCCATAAAGGGAGGTTTTTGACTTAGGTAAGTTTGACTTAGCAAGGTCCGACTGTATTATTATCCGACCTATATCTGCTGTTATAGTTAATGACAGTCCGTGACATTGTCAACGTCAACGATAACATTTTACAATGAGTTGATCGAACTTAAACGAAGTTTAACGAACTTTGTTATGTGTAGTGTGGTGTACAGAAGTCGTGATCTAGACCCATGCCATAATAAAAACTATTCTTTTTATTCAAACTATTTAGTTAAATATGCTGTTATTTAATTTAGTTTAGTATCCTATGTAGTACAGTAATATCTTTACTTGTAACTTTAACATTTTTTTCTCGTATTGAAATTGATTTTTTAAAACTATATTTTGCATGGATTTGAATTATTTCATGATCAGGGTCGGCCTAACGCAATAGGAGGCCCTAGGCAAAGTGAATTTGGGGGCATTAAATGTAATAGAAAAATAAAATAATAATTGTTTGCGAGGCCCCAAGTAATGATGTGACTAATCGAGGCCATTGGCGGCTGCCTAGTTTGCCTATGCCTAAAGCGACCCTGTCATGCTCAAGCTTGTTAATATTTTTATTTTGTTATATACAAGCCAGCATTGATTACAAACTTGTTGTTCTGTGTCACAACTTCTTTTCTGACTCATGCCCTTCTTATCTTAAAGAACTTTTGTCGGTCTACTCACCAAGTCACCAGCTACGCTCTTCTGCAGATACACGCATTATCTGTGTTCCTAAGACAAGAACTAAAACATTTGGCGAAAGGTCATTCTCTTTTTGTGCAGCCAAACAATGGAATTCTCTTCCATTAGACATCCGCAGTATTTCAACTGCTAAGTCCTTCAAGACTGCACTTAAAACACATCTTTTCAAACTTTATTTTGAAAATTAATGAAACAACATTTATTGTAATGATTAACATAGCTTATGTACTACGTATTGTCATTTATGTAGTTAGTATGATATGAAGGTTTATTTAATTAATATATGCAGTGTTATCTCACTGTAAAGCGCTGTGAGCCCGGCTCCTGGCTGGGATACAGCGCTATATAAATTATCATATTATTATTATTATTAATAATTTAGTGTTCAACTTCAACTAAATTGTTAGTTAACTTATTTTTAGGGCTGCGGAAATTTCTCGGTTAATCGTAAAAAATTTTCCGTTTAAATTATTTTTAACGATTAATTGATCCATCACAAATTATTGGAAGTTAAAAATTAAAAATTAAAACTAAAGATTTTTCTTTTTTAAATAGTGGCCGATATATAATAATAAAATTTCCTGATGATTGTGGTTTTAAGCAGTTCGTCCGTCGAGTCGACGAGGACCACTCTAGTCATCCGAGGGTTGCTGGAACTGGTTTTGCCTATGTGTGCGCAGTTGGCTAACGAGTCCGATCCTGAATGAAGGGTTCAAAATTTTGATAAAGTTTGCCTACCATGGTTCTAACACTTCGCCTACTTATCAAACCAAGGGAAAATCGTATAAAGCTAATGGCAGTAATGGAGTCTGACTAAGAGACATAAAATGACGATAGCTCTTCTGATGAAATACTGCGTTACAAAATGGAGATGAAAGTTCTTAAATCCATTAACCCTCTACAAAGGTGTAAACTTAATAAACACCGATGTCATTTATTGTCATTCGTTGCCAAGACCGTTTGGTGCATACCAGTTACCTCAGTTCCATGTGAATGGTTGTTCAGCTCGGCTGGTTATATTGTTAGTTAGACCCGCTCATCACCTGAACCAATTAATGTCCACACTCTTGTCTTGTCTCGTAGTTGGTTAAAAGAGGACATATAAAACTTGTGGCGTAGTTGGTTAAAAGAGACATTCCAGTGTTATTTAGATTGTCAGCAAGAACGTTTAATATGGGTTACTTATGACATCATACATTTTAACTTTTGGCTTTAATCGAAACTAATTAATCGTTAATTTTTCTTAGTTAACGATTAAATTTAAATTAATCGTTAACAGCCATACTTACTTTGTAATATTCACAATAGACTAAAGTTTAAAAATTATTATACTGAATAAGAAGATATAACATGTGACATAGGCAAAAGTCTAATTTTTATGTTCACAGATCAAATCAAAATTGATATAAGTATTTTGAAAATCCAGATAATGATGGATACCCCGATATCCAGTTCGGATATCCGGCTAACTCCTTATATATATGTGTGTGTATATGGAATAAATAAGGAGGTGCCATATAAAAAAATCAACCTGTAAGACTTTGAGGAAGAATGAAATGAAACATGTAAGTTATATGTAATAAGACATGTAAGAAACATATTTTTAAAAGGCTAATAAGGAGGAGAAATTTAAGAAAGAGACATTTGAGAAGCAAGGAGGGAACAGAATTAATATTAATTTTCTACAATTAAGTTCAACAAGAGCAATGAGCTACGATTTATTTGGGAAAGAACACTTGATGCAGTTCAATTTAGCACGAACTATTTTTATTCTTTTGTAAAATTGTTTGGATGAAGCCAAAAAAATGATGCGCACCACAATAATACATTGCCCGTTAAAAGAGTTTTAAAATCTAAGAAAATTTATTATAGGCACCACAAAGCGCTGCAAACGAACATTTCTTTATGCTTTATGCAGTTTGATCTCCATAAAGGACATTTTAAATAGCATAAAGCAATATTAATGATTTCGGAATTCTATAGCCAGTAAGTTAATAAGTAACATAGTTAGAGATTACACAATGTACTAAACAAGATGTTTACAAAAATATTCAATGTCTTCATAATGCTAGGTGACGTGTAGATCTATAGTGTATGAGAATGTATTTGTGTGTAGTGGATCAGTGGATATCTTATCTGAATGAATCGTTGTCATATCATATCAATATCAGTTCAGTAGTATCTCAACATCTATCATACACCTTAACTTATTATTTTCACCTTACAGCCTGAAAACATTTTAGCGACCTCTACAGACCAATGAAAATTGTCACCAAGGTGCTCATGGCCTCTTAGGCTAATGATCCTTCAATTATACAAACTGGTATGCCTCCATGGTCGTTACATTTTTTCCTTTGTATCATCCTGCTTAATTTGGCAAATTATCCAACTACTTCATGGATGACACTACGAAAACTTATTTATTGACTATGACTATGGGTCATTATACAAACGGACCAGCTCTTCACAGTATTCAGTCTGTACTTGTATGTTTCTCAACAATTTGAGCAACAATGCGTGTAAAGCAAAATGCCGTGAAAGCCATCTGATTTCCGTGTCGTCTAAAAAATCCTTCTCCAGGTGTCCAGCGCAAACTGAGTTGTCATTTCAAAGCCCTCCTTTCAACACAGTGGCGTAGCGAGGGGGGGCAGGGGGGGCAAATGCCCCCGGGCGCCACGTTAGGGGGGCGCCAAAATGAGTATTAAAACTCATTATTTAATTTCATTTTAATGTAAACTAATGTATCCCAAATACGTTTGCAAGATTGAATATTGGAGCTCCGAACATATCTTTATTACAAAACAGTTGTTAAACATGATTTAGGCGCCACCATTGAGCGTTAAGGGGCGACATTCTACTCATAAATAAATGACACAACCTAATATAGGATTGCTGATGTGTTGTTTTTTTTATTTAAAAAACTGTGAGTTGATGGTAGTGAGCAGTAAGAGACCAATACGATTCTTTTAATGGAGCTACCAGAGACGACACTAAAAGCAACCAAAATTACCAAGACAAGAAAAAGGAGTGGCTTAAAGCAGTGGTTCTCACCCTGTGGTCCACGGACCACTAGTGGTCCGCGAAGATTTGCCAGGTGGTCCGTTGGAGAAGCATGAAATTTACGCACTGTAGGATTAATCGAGAAAGACTAGCAAGTAAAAGAATTAACGCAGACTTAAATATATTTCTGATCTGGCCATAATGGTTTTTAATTTTATCAAGCTCGTCAATTAAATTCTCGTCTCTTTGATTTCTTATGCTCGAATATGAATCTTGAACGTTAACAGTTACTAATGTATACTGAAGTTCGCTGGTTATCTGACTGTTTTAATTACGCGATGACGTAAGAGATTTTCATGTAGAAATAACTCAAAGCTTGTTGATAGTTTGAACCATGGCTAATGGGTTGCTGTTCTGGCTTACTTGGCTGAAATTTTTGAAAAGCTCAATAAACTTAATTCCACTCGGCAAGGAAAGCAGATACATTATATGACTCTCAGTGACAGAATGTCTGCTTTTACGAAAAAGCTTGATCTTTGAAAAAAAAAATTATTTCAAGGTAACTTTGAGATGTTTGATAAATTGTACGAAATCACCGAAAAACCAGAAAATGCAGAAATAATTTTTAGTAGTGGCCCGTAGTTAAGGCACATATTTTTCAAGTGGTCCTGGAATCTCAAAAGGTTGAAAACCACTGGCTAACAGAATGGTTAATACGCGTCCCTTTGCTGCATGTTGTGACTCTTTAAAAAGATAAATCGTACTTCCCCAATTCTCATGTGGAGGGAGTAAAGTGGGAGAGGGGAGGGAAGGTCTCTCCTCTCACGGGCTTGTATCGGAGTGTCAAAGCAAGTTGGATTCCTTTCATATGAAACATCAGGCACCGCCTTTCTTTCCTGTCCATCTGTGATCAAACTTGTTGCTCAGTAGGATCAACTTTTAGAAAAAAACACCAACAAAATGCCCGAGAAAATCTAGGTTTAGTATCTTATTTATCACCGGAAATCCAAAATGAATTTATCCACCTACTTACATCGACTGTAAGGAATCAGCTGTTGAGTGAAATCAGAAAACACAAATAATATGGTATCTTACTTGACTCCAATCGATCTAGGACATCGGAAAAGCTTTCTCAAGTCATCAGATTTGTGGATGTGGAATCACAAACTAAAAAGTAACTATCAAAGAATCATTTTCAGATTTTGCACAGATACATTCCAAAGACGCAAAAAGCCTTGAAATAGTTATCGTAGAGAAACTGGAATCTAATAGCATACCACTATCCGACGGTCGGTCACGATGTTATGACAATGCTTCTGTAATGACCGGGAATGTTTCCGGCCTTCAACAGCGAAAATGTGTAAGAGTTCACAAAGCATTGTTCATCAACTGTGGCAACCACAGCTTAAAATTTAGCAAGAGTACACTTAACTAAACATGATCCAGTTGTTATCACGTTTTTGGAACAGTTAAAAGTATACATTTATGTTTTCTCCCTTTCAACAACTCGTTGGGAAAAAATTAAAAAAGAGTTGTGCCAATCACAAACACTTGAGAATATCAATTTTAACAGCGAGGTTGACGAAATTCAAATCAAGGAAGATCAATTTATTTTAGATTATGTCTATTCGAGTCATGTATAATTAGTAGAGGTTTTTTTTTTCAAATAATTTGTTTATAATCGTATAGAGAATTATTAGTCTGTATTGTATTTCATAAAAATATCATTTGCTTAAAAAAATGAACCATATAAACCGTAAAATTTCAAATTTTTCTTGGGGGCTCATTGAGCCCCCAGAAATTTTCGGTCCTTCAAGGGGCGCAGAATTTGTGTCTTGCCCCCGGGCGCACATGACCCTAGCTACGCCACTGTTTCAACACACTATCACCCCTAAAACAACTCCAATTGTTTTGATTACAATATCACACCGTCTTGTTCGTGACATCAAAGTCTTTTTTGTAAGTTGTCGGCGATTGATATTAAAGTATTTGTTCTGCTTCAAGCCTAGTCACCAATGTCATTTATTTCTTTAAGGGAGTGTTTGATATTTTCCTTGTATTAACTTTAGACGAATGAGTTTAATTATGTTGTTAGTGTCTGTTTGCTGTATGTTAGAAATGGAAGATACACTCTGGACATTTAAACTTGTTTTCATAATTGGATTTTAACAAAAGCTGTGACTGTGTCCCAGGTAGAATGAGAGATAAAATTGCTACAAAGTTTTATGGCAAAGGCGCAGAAAATCTTTTTTTTTCCCTATTGAAATTTGCGACATGATAACTCAAAACACCTGTGCGGAATCTGCATATAGCTGCGCGGCCGTGCAGATTGAAAGGAACATTGGTAAGGATGGCAACTACGAACCGGAGGACTACCTATAAATACATAAACATGCATATCTATGCTTGCACGCCTTAAAAATATAAATTTTAAAAAATATAACTCAAAGACATTGAAATCATAATTTTCCACTAAAAATAAAAACAACAATACCCATCTTTTAATTTTTTTAAATAGAAAAATCGTATTCTTTTCCCCATCCCTTCTGACGTGGAGGGAAGAGGGAGTGGGATCCGTCCATGATGTCAATACTTCAAAGCTCAATTTTTAAAAATATCTTTTACAACAGAAGACACTGCCTTTTAAATATAAATATATATATATATATCTTTTTTTTTTTTTTTTGTGGAAAAACTTTATTTGTTTGTGGGGACGGTTTTATTATTGTATGTTAACTGATGAAAAGAGGGAGTGGGATTCGTCCATGATGTCAATAAAAAGTTTCGGCTTTTAACATATTTTTATTGTTTCTTAATTTCTTGCTATATTAAAGAAATGTGTCTCTTTTTTCTGACACAAAATGTAACCCAGTAAAAATTTATCCTCTGGTGTCACCCCCCTAATGGTGTCACCTGGGGCGGCCCGCCCCCCTAGCGACGCCACTGCTCCCTAGTACCTTTCAGCAATGACAGGCACTAACTTCACTTGGTCTTCCCTAGTACCTTCCCTTGTCAGTATGACAGGCACTAACTTCACTTGGTCTCCCCTAGTACCTTCCCTTGTCAGTATGACAGACACTAACTTCACTTGGTCTCCCCTAGTACCTTCCCTTGTCAGTATGACAGACACTAATTTCACTCGTCTCTCCTAGTACCTTCCCTTGTCAGCAATGACAGACAATAACTAGTACGGTGGAAAAAATCACTGGACAGATTTCACTTTTTTTTCTTTTCTCATATTGGCTGGCGGTGAATTGTGTTCAGTGAGTTCAGACTGTAATGAATTCGCAGTCAGGCTCTCACTTACAAAAAATATTTTTTTCAGGCGCCAACTTGTTTCCAGCACCCTAAGATCTAAAAATAATTAAAAACCATTCGGCGCTGCGTAATGACGCCTTGATGACTTGATGTGTGAACTTTAAAGAAAGTAGTGCATAGCCTCAGCTGATAGTGAGCCAAAGGAAATTTCTCCGCGAAACCCAAGCTATAGGAAAACCAGCTCAAAGTTTCAAGTCTTTATTCTACAAGAAGAAAGATGTCTGGTGACAGGGAAAGGTCAAGGTCACCATTAAGGTCACCAGCCCGAAGGCGTCACCGACAGTCGAAGGGAAGAAGCGGAAACTTCGCCCCTCCATTGTGTCGATAACGACCAAGAATCGCAAGGTAAAGTAAAACACCGGATTGTATAATCTATAGAACAATTATTAAATCAGAACAAGTAAGCAAAATTTTACTAAAGGACTTAGGGTGAAAAGATAAATTTCGGAGACTAACTGGAGTATGTCTTTCACCCAGAAAACTGTTAACTGTTAAGAGTAAAAAAAAAAAAAAAGAAAGAAAGGAAAAGAATTCAATAAATTCCAAATATTTCATTTACGTAAAAGAACTAACCCAAACTAAAGATTCAAAATACTTAGGAGTCATAATAAATGAGAAACTAGCATGGATTCCTCATGTCAATGAAATTATTAAAAAATCAAACAAAACCTTAGGCTTTATAAAAAGAAACTTTTACAAATGTAATAAAGATATAAAACTAAGATACTACCTCACCCTGGTGAGACCTATACTAGAATATGCTTCTTCTGTATGGGACCCATCCATCAAAGAAAACATCGATAAACTAGAACAAATTTTAAAAAAGAGCTGCCGAATTCATTATTGGAGAATATTCAAAACTGACAAAAATAACACCATTAGTTAACTCATTAAACCTTGAAACACTAGAGGATAGAAGAATAAACCATAAAGTAGTAATTATACATAAAGCAATAAAATTTTAATTAAGAAATAGAACACAAAGATTTCTGCGAATATTTTTACAATTTGACCTTAAAGAATATAAAATCCACAGATTGACAGGGAAAGAATCGTCCAGTCTTTTCTCTAACCTGGGCCTAGCGGACGGAAAAAACAAAAAGATGTGTGGGAAAAAAGAACAAGGTAATACACAGTGCTGCGGTCACTATCGGACTTGCAAGTAGTTCCTGAGTTTCACTCTGAACAGTTCAATTTAAATTAAACATTAAATAAAAAGTATCTGAGATCCTATGGCGGATTAAGGGGGGGGGGCTGAACGGGCTAAAGCCACGGGCCCCGATGGTATAGGGGCCCCCAAACTTTTTATATTTTATAATAAAAGTGTACAAAAGTTTGCACGAACCCTTGAAAATATAATAAATTAATAAATACTATATATACAACTTATCGCGTTCAGACATGATAATATTGATAGTACCTAATAATCGAAAAACTTTAATTGATTCACTTCGCATGATATAAAATATAGTTTATATTTTTAAAATTTCGCATTACGAGAAGTTCCGCTGGTCGAGTGGGGATAGTACATGCTTGAGGTGCTACCGGTCTCGGGTTCCATTCCCAGCAAGGGCAAATATTTTTTCTTTTCACACTCAATTATAACTACCGCGAACACATCAAACAGTTATTTCTTCGTGTTCGTTTTTTTTCTGTATTAAAATTTAGTTACAGTCTTATATTAGCTGTTAACAATCATTTTATTTGAAGAATGCTGGCTGGATAGGCCCCCCGTTTGATTGCAGCTCGGGGCCCCGTGCAGTCTTAATCCGCCCCTGCTGAGATCACATGATAGTACAAAATACAATTCCTCTCATAACATTTGTGATACATGTCTAACACTGGGCCCGACTACTGACACATGCATGTCCACTAGGCCAGACTACAGACACATGTATGTCTAACACTGGGCCCGACTACAGACACATGTATGTCTAACACTAGGCCAGACTACAAACACATGTATGTCTAACACTAGGCCAGACTACAGACACATGTATGTCTAACACTAGGCAAGACTACAGACACATGTATGTCTAACACTAGGCAAGACTACAGATACATATATGTCTAACACTAGATAAGACTACAGTTTCATGTATATGTCTAACACTAGGCAAGACTACAGATACATGTATATCTAACTCTAGGCAAGACTACAAATGCATGTATATGTCTAACACTAGGCAAGACTACAGATACATATCTAACTCTAGGCAAGACTACAGATGCATGTATGTCTAACACTAGGCAAGACTACAGATACATGTATGTCTAACACTAGGCAAGACTACAGATGCATGTATGTCTAACACTAGGCAAGACTACAGATGCATGTATGTCTAACACTAGGCAAGACTACAGATACATATATGTCTAACACTAGATAAGACTACAGTTTCATGTATATGTCTAACACTAGGCAAGACTACAGATACATGTATATCTAACTCTAGGAAAGACTACAGATTACTACAGATGCATGTATGTCTAACACTAGGCAAGACTACAGATACATGTATATATCTAACACTAGGCAAGACTACAGACACATGTATATCTAATACTAAGCAAGACTACAGATACATGTATATATCTAACACTAGGCAAGACTACAGATACATGTATATATCTAACACTAGGCAAGACTACAGATACATATATATATCTAACTCTAGGCAAGACTACAGATGCATGTATATGTCTAACACTAGGCAAGACTACAGATACATGTATATATCTAACTCTAGGCAAGACTACAGATACATCTATATATCTAACTCTAGGCAAGACTACAGATGCATGTATATGTCTAACACTAGGCAAGACTACAGATACATGTATATATCTAGCACTATGCAAGACTACAGATGCATGTCTCTCTAATTAATACTCAGGTTCCCGACCGTCTTTGGGTGGCGAGTGACGGCCCTTTTGTATAAAGGTCACGTGATCCATGACTCCCAAAAAATATGAAAATCGTTAATTACTTTTTTTAAAAAATTAATACAATTTTATTTTAATTTTGTTCAATAATTAATTTATTGCCATGGTTAACCATTCATGTTGCTAACCACACCCAAACTCCGCGGGTTAACACCAACGTCGTGTCATTCTCAAAAAAATAATTTATTTAATTCCTTTTCATAAGCTATACAATAAAAATTTGAACTGCTCGAAAGGTAAACATCATGACATTTCGGTGTGATTGATACGTACCATGTCAGAATAATTTTGTGAATGAGTTGTTTCAATAAGCAAGCTACTCACTGAGGAATCGTTCGGTAAATCCAATAATTGATCTTGCAATTTTTGGGGGAATTCTGTCTATACCAAAGGAAGCATAGAATTTATTTTGTTTATGTAGTTTCTTCTTCTTTGAGCTCAGTGAAGAAAAGCTGGAATGTCTTTTTAACGGATTCTAGAAGCTCAGTAATCTCAGCTGCAAAATTTCATTAATTCCACCTTTAGATTCATTTACTACACTGCGCGGTTTCTTAAACATGGCAATATTTCCAAGATCTATATATTTTTGTCATTGTTGCAACTTCGATTCTAAAAAAGTGACATTTGACGTTATTGTAAAATGTAAAAATATTCGTTCCCTTCTCTAAAGTTTCAGGTTAAATCTATATGCTTTTATAATATTTGTGCTAAATATACGTACTATTCTTTGAAACCAGGCTTTGTCCTAGATATATTTCAAGAACAGGAACTTCCAGGAACTTATTGATTTCATCTTTCATTTTAAAGACATAATTCACAGCATATCAACTCAGCCTCAGTTATAAATATTTAATAATTTTTTTTTAAAATGTCATTGTCATCATTGTGCTGAATATTGTGTTAATTTACTGTATAAGTATAAGTTGGCGACACCGCATAAGGCCTGACCTGATTCTCATAGGGGTCGCGACTCATATGTTGGGAACCCATGCATTAATAAACTGCAGCAGTTTAATCAATTATGTGTTTTCAAGATCTAGAGACGATGGCAGGCCCAGGATTGGTCATTGACCATCTGACGTCATTAGACAGCTGGCAGTTAGAGGCTACTGTTGGCGTGACGGCTTTTCTAGCGGCCATTATGATTGCTGTGTTCAAGTCGTGGAATGACTTCAAGTATGGATTATTAAAAGCATTTTAAAATTAATTAATACGTTTTATTTTAGCATCAGGGCTAGAGAAAATCATACAGTTTTTACCATTAAAATAAATTGTATCCTTAGATATCAACTACACGAAATCTAGTCCAAATCTTAGTCGGTACTTTTCAATAGAGTTATTTAAATATATACGAACGGTTTTAATCAAGTCACTTCTACTATATCACACCAGAGACAAGGCTTAAATGAAACATATAAACAAATAACGATTTTTCAATGACAATGTCTGATTATAAAGCTGTATTCTAAGAAAACGTTAACACATATCTGACTGTGATGAACAGCCTGTTACCTGAGCTTTTGAGGGGATAAATCAACATATCTGACTGTAATGAAAAACCTTTTACTTGATATTTTGAGGGGATGAATCAACATATATGATTGTGATAAACTAAAATGTTGAAGACGGTTGTTGTTGTTTTTTTTACTTCTCATTTCTCTTAGAGCTTTTCTCAAGAAGAAATTCCTCATGAAGTATTTTAATTGCTACCTTTACTCTCTCGTATCACTCCTCTTACTTGGGCGTGACGCAGATCAAAGAAAAATTAATTTTGTTTAAATGTTTTGTAAAGTATTGTGGTATCCGTATCTAACGATACGTCGATTCTCTGGCAGGAAAGAAGGTTCGAAGGCAAACCAGCGTAAATCCTCAATTCGTCTAGATGGCACAGAAGAAAGTAAGTCTAAGTATTGACACGTCGATTGTCATGTTGCTCTATGATTATCTATGTATGTTAACAACATGATTGTCATTGATACCAGAGTTGTCAATGACAGTATTGGCTAGGGTACAGTGTTGTCATTAACAGTGATGTCTATGATACCAGGGTAGTCAATAATACCAGGCTTGTTAATAGGGCTGTAAATATTGTTGAAAAATGCTGCCCGGGTACCCGTCCAAAATTTGAATGGGTACCCGGGTTACCCGTTTGAAATGCCTCCAAATTTTCGTCATTATGCCCGCTATTACTACCATTAGCCTTTTACTGCTTTGTTTATTGTGGAAATGTAAATTTTGATGTAATGAGTGAACGATTGTAAAATGATGACATTGAAATACTACTGTAGTACAGTGGTGTAAAAACAGTGAGCAAAAGGGTGCTAAGATTTTTTTTTGAGCGGGGGGGGGGGTATGCTAATCGTATGATGACATGGCGGGTTATTTCTAGTTCATAGCTGTAGCTGACAACTGTTTTAATTAACTAAAATTTTCAGGACTTGCCCCTACTTAATGGACCCATCCCCCAGTTTTTATTTCTGTAATACAGTAAAGATATTCAATGATTGAAATATGATTTAATAAATAAAAATATTAAATTTAAAAAACCACACCTCCCCCCCCCCCCAGNCTCTTGTGTCCTATTTTGTGTCATACTGAAAGGACAGACCCACCCCCACCATGTATTTTTGTTATTATAGTGAAAATCATTCGATGATAGAAATATTTTTTTAAAAGTATTTAGTGGAGATAGGAGTGGAGACACGTGTGTGTGTCGGTGGGGGGGGGGGGTATTAGATACACAACATTGGCTTGCTCGATCGGTATCAACGATGAGCTGCGTATTTCAAAGCCAATGCGAAGGTCATCTCTAGCCCTTCCTAGTTAATAGTAGTCATGGGCGTTGTGTTCTATTTTCCTTACTTGAACAATTCAAAGAACTAAAACCTTTTTTTTTCTTTCTAAAATGATTTTTGTTTCATGTTCCTGGTAAAAAAAAAGTATTTCAAAATACTTTGTAGTTTGTCGGGACCGTGTTTTATTTCCCTTTAACACGTATATCTTTTTAAGCATTTTCATCTTAATACGCATTTCACCGTATTTATTTCAAAAGAAAAGTTTTAATTTGATAAATTATTCGCGAGCCGAAATTTGAAAACAGAAGAGCCACAGTTTAAACACTGGTAGTAAAGATATTGCTGTAACATTTTCACGGGTACCCGGGCGCCATTTTACTACCCGGGTAATTGCTCGGCAACGGGTACCCGGGTCCCGGGTACCCGTTGACAGGCCTACTTGTTAATGATGCTAGAGTTGTACCAGGGTTGCCTAAGGTTCAAGGGTTGTCTGTTGTACCTGGGTTGGCAATTATACCAGGATTTTTTTGAAGATACCAGATAACGTAGATAATGAGACTGTAACTAATGACACTATAACTAATGAGACTCCAACGAATGAGACCGTAGTTAATTAGACTGTAACTACCGAAACTGCTGTTACTGAGATAAACTTACTAATAAAACTAATCTTAATTTCTATCTCAGGTTAACTCAAATGCTCAACAGAAATTCGGCGTCCATCTCTGTGGTTCGAGAACATCGTCCGAGACACAACACAGCGGTTTAAGTTTAAGAAACAAATAAAATGAATTCAAATATCTCTAAAAAAATTCAACTTCCTACAATCTATTGATGAAAAATGTTGTTTAGAATTTTCCAACCCCACGGCCAATTACCCTGGTTTAGAGGGCCTTAAAATAGTAACTCATGAAATAGGGACAGTTTTTTAAATAATTTTATTTATTTATATATTTTTAAAATAATTTTTTGGTCTAACAAAACCGGTAATTCATCTGAAATTGATTTCTTTTTTTTTCTTCTTAGTGTTTTAGGACTTTGTATGTACCTCTTTTTTAATAGTTGTTACCTGATTCTTCTCTTCTTTTAAAGTTCGTTGTCTCACACCCTTTTTATCTATGAAAACAACCTCCTTCACGTCCATTGTCGGGGTGTTCAAAATACATGTAGGTCTTATCTTCGTTATTATGAGTAAAAATAGATTGGAGTTAACAAGTAAAAACAGTGTCATAACCCTCTTTATTCAGGATATCCCTCTACTCTTTCTCTTCCTTGCCCATGTATAAATGTTTAGTATAGCTGAACAGTTGACGTCAGTTGTTTAGTTTAGCCTCAACATTCTGAAAAATTTTTTAGGGTTCATTTTCAGGAAAATCGATTTAAGTAAATTTCAGCTCAGTTTACAAACCCAAAAAAATTAAGAGTTTGAATATTGTTTACAAACAGTAACAACAGACATGGGGCAACATTAGCTATACTATAGGTCACCTGGGGCGGTAGCTCATGGTGTCACCCAGGGCAGGAGGGGCGCCTCTAGCTACGCCACTGGACAAGTTGCCTACTAGTTTTTTGTTAGCGTAGCTTACTTTCAACGAGTCGCCATTTTGGAGTAGACTAGCTATCACTCCAGAATTCATAAGTTCTCATTGAGTTTGTTATCGTTCTTTGTACAAAAGAGTTGTTACAATCTTGCCAAGAAAAGGGATGTAAGTGTAAGAAAATTACGTCTATTTTTTTAATAAAAAAAAACTAGTTTGTGCGTTGAAAACTGTATTCTCCCAATAGTATTCTGTTCTTTTAAACGTCAACATAGTAAATATATTTATTGATTATCTAAGTTTAATATTTCTTTACCATGTACATCGTAATGGCACATTTTCGTAAGCCTTATATGGAGGTCTTCAAAGTTTCATGTGTGATATAAAGTAACGCTTTAGAGGCCATGAACAAACATAGATATGTACTTGAGAAAAGGCGACTAAAAACTAAATAAGCAATAATTCTTTGATTCTATGACGTCAATATTTCTGAATGATTTTACAGTTGACAATAAACTAAAGAGAAACAAATCAAATAATAACGGCGAATTAAAACTATGTGAATTAAATTCAGCCAATCATGACGCATTAATTTTATTCGAATGAAATGTAACCAATCACAATCCAAGACAATTTAAAGCTTTAAAAAGACAAAACTGTATTTCTTTCTTATTAATTAATGTTCATTCGGCATTTTACTGTTATATGAAATTTCAAACTCTGCTAATTGTTTATTCATTTCGTGTCCCCCACATCAGTATTATTCAGGATTGTTGTAATCTACTGTAGTTGTTGCGATTTCTGAAATCACTTGCCTCCAGCATTTCCATTGCAGCAGCACCCATTTCCATTGTTAACCTGGAGGAGAGAAATAAAAGTCATGTTTCAAGATGCTTTTAAAGTCTAATAATACTAATATTTTTTTTTGTATATATCAAGACGTATACCATACAAATGTGTCACCTTTGTATAGAGATACAGTGCCAGTGGCGTAGCTAGAGCTTTTGCCGCCCGGGGCGGTCTTCAATATGCCGCCCTTTTAAAGGCAGCCCATAAATGACGTCATGCACGGTGGGGGGTCACACATTTGACGTCATTCCAAACGTGCAAATTTAAATAAAAGTTCCACTTAAATATAAGATTACCGATACTTTATTCAATGACGTTTTACGTGGTTTCACGCGTGTTAGAATACATAGTGCAGCCTTAAACTAAAAACATATTTAAATGACAAAAAATTATTTTAAACATGCTCATTTTCAAATAGAAACTACAGCTTGTAAGGAGGGGGGGGGGATTTTTGTCACGTCACATTGAGGAAGGGGTCTAAGTTTTCGTTTCGTGACGCCTTGTGACGAGGGGGTAGGGCAAGGAGGTTTGTAATTAAGCCCTTGTGGTAGGGGGTGAAAAATCAGCCGAAATCACGTGAAGTCATTAACGGATGGCCCCTTAAGTCAATCATATGATGGTTTTTATAAATTAATAAGCATGAATAAATAATTGTAATTGAAACTAAGTACATTGTAAAAGGTGGGGAACACTTTTACCATTGCATGTCCTATTTATGTAAACTGTAATAAAAGAGGCCGCATAAGCTGATATACCTATAAATACACATAAAAATACCAGATAATTGTTTTGAAGCTCACAAGAAAATTATAGGGGTAGCAGGTCTCCCCCCCCCTCCCCAAATGAGTAAAAAAAAATATTCCAAATTTACACCCAAAAACATTAAGACGTAATATGCTTTTAATTTTTAGTTATAAATAAATGATTTTTTTTATATAAAAAAGAAATTGTGTACATCAGTATGTTAACATTTTTTATATTATTTATAAATTTACTTCTTACCTAACTTTCTTAATAGAAAAATCGTGTATTATTTGTAAAAAAAAAATATTTGTAATATCTTGTTCTATGAACATTATTGCAAAATTTTTTAGCCTTAAATCACATATTGTGGAGCGAATATATATTTTTTTTTCAACTTCAGTTTGAAGAAGCTTTTTTTACAACTAGATACACTGATAGCAATTTTTGGAAAAAAAAAAAAAAAAAAAAAAAAAAAAAAATTATAATGTTGGGTAAATAAATTTTCAATATTTACTGTTGAATATATTTTAATAGATCAAGGGGGCATTTCCCCCCGTTTTTTTTTTTTAAAACATTATCCTCTTCTTGTAGTGTAGGTAGGCTATAGCTAGGGTTCATCTTAGGCTCCTGCAACCTATGCGGTCGCATTTGCCCCGCGCTTTCATATGCCCAACCTATTTTAATTTACACTTATTATCCTTATTAATACCTTATCCCTACCCAAACTGGGGCCCACGCAATTCTTTTCGCATACTAAGCCGAAATTGCTAAGACCGGTCCTGTGTACTGTCATAAAAACCTGGATCCTTTCTCTTTCAATCTCGAACAATTCTTCATCAATTTAAATAAAGAAATTTATTTGATGTTCACATTCTTCATTTAATAGGCTAGATGGTATTATACACGAATATTTTCTTGCAAGGACATGTAAGTCATCACTGTGTTCTTTTATTTTCGTTTATAATTATATCTTTGGATAAAAACAATTATCGCTTTGCGTCTTGCTCTAAAAAAAGAACAACATCTTCTGAATTTTCCCCACTCATATTTTTCTCCTTGTAACTCTATATTCCATTGCTGTATGTAGCTCTCTGTAACAGCGTTCTGTATTAGCACATATCCTTGTTCCATGAAATGGGTTTGCATAGTTTGTATTAATTTAAAAAAAGATAGGTTCCCATAAATTGAGATATTATAGAAAAGAATATTTTTTTTTAAAAAAAAGGAAAATACCAAGTTTTCCACTATAA
>MUZC01000858.1:80250-97822 GCA_002072015.1 Radix auricularia
GCATCATTCTGCGAATGTCGAAATTCCACACTAAAACTGTCGTGGCGATATTAATAGTACCAGCGGTGATGTGTTGTTTTTTATGCAGTTTTCTTATAAAAGAGCAAGCTGTGTCGTAGACCGCTTAATTTTCCAAACAAATCGTTACCTTTTTTTGAGCAATTTAAAATTTTTAAACGGTTTTGCGTTAGTTATAACAACCACTATGTAATGAAACAAATGTTGCACGAATCCGTTAATTAAAACTCAAAATTAAGATTCTTTTTGATTCACCATGGTTTTCCCCTTTAAAAGAAAAGGGGCAGTTTTCGGAAATGGGTCTAATTTTTAAATGCCCACAAACGCCGCCCTTTGAATGAGTGCCGCCCGGGGCGGACCGCCCCCACCGCCCCCCCCCCTAGCTACGCCACTGTACAGTGCACTACCGGTGTAGTCAATGGTTTATATTTGTAAGTGTCGGTTGTGACCCCCAGATTTAAGATTCGAGTTTAATCCATTGTAATAATGACCAAATAATTTCAGAGTCGAATATAATCCATTATAATATGACCCCTAGATTTCAGAGTCAACTATAATTCATCATAATAGTTATAATAACATAGTCGTCGAAGAGACATTATAACAATGAACCCAGTCTTTAGTTATGGGAAAATCAACATTGCTTCCAAGTTTCAATTAGGGGTGTACAAAATTTCGGCTCCGGATCCGGAAAATCCTGAATCCGGCCAATTTTAACAAATCCGGCTCCGGCCGTATTCGGCTGCAGCCGGATTTCAAAAATTTGAATCCCGTACACCCCTAGTTTCAAAACACTTCAAAACAACAGTTCGGTAATGTATAGGGTGCAAGTCAGAGCCGTTCAGGTTTGACAGCTTCACTATGTCGAGTAAAAGCTCCAGACCTTAGGTAGTTTGCTCTTCACTGAATAGAACTCTTTTCTATTTCTACTGAATTGTTTCGGTCCTCAGTGCTATACTCAGGTAAATTAGAGGTTACTTAGCAAATTAATTTTTTTTTAAATATTAGGAATGACTATGAAGACTACGTATAGAAGCAGAGCCTAATGAAAAACTATATAATTATAATAAATGGCTACAACAAACGACCACATTAAGTAAAGGCAATAAATAATTTCTATAAAAAGCCGTAAGAAATTAATAGCTGCAATAGATAGTCAAGGTAAATAAAGAATAAAGAACCAGAATAAAGAACCGCAATAAATGAAGAAAAAATGATTGCAATAAAACGTCATGATAAATGGCAACAAAAAAGCAACAATGTGAAGGATCACATACAGAGTCACACAAAAATAGTCGCAATAAATAGTTACAGTCGGCTAAAACTGAAATTTGCAGAGCAACCATTAAGGGTTTATAATTTATATCCTAGATTTCAATAGTGGATGGCCAGTGAATTACGTTCAATACTGACCGGTAGAGTGGTGGGTGCTGGAGTGGTGGTTCTCGGACTTGGTCTTGTCTCTGGAAATTGAGGTCTGTTGTTACATTTGACCAATTTTGCATCGTCACAAGTTTTTCTCTGAAAAAAAAATAGACTGCTGTATGACTAATGTAAAGAGCAAGATGTCTACAGTATAGAGCAAGATGTCTTCTGTGTAGAGCAAGATGTCTACTGTATAGAGCAAGATGTCTACAGTATATAGCAAGATGTCTACAGTATAGAGTAAGATGTCTACAGTATAGAGCAAGATGTCTACTGTATAGAGACAGATGTATACTGTATAGACCAAGATGTCTACTGCATAGAGTATAGACCAAGATGTCTACTGTATAGACCAAGATGTCTACTGTATAGAGCAAGATGTCTACTGTATAAAGCTGGATGTCTACTGTATAGAGTATAGACCAAGATGTCTACTGTATAAAGCTAGATGTCTACTGTATAGATTATAGACCAAGATGTCTACTGTATAAAGCTAGATGTCTTCTGTATAGAGTATAGACCAAGATGTCTACTGTATAAAGCTAGATGTCTACTGTATAGATTATAGACCAGGATGTCTACTGTATAAAGCTAGATATCTACTGTATAAAGTATAGAGCAAGATGTCTACTGTATAAATCTAGATGTCTTCTGTATAGAGTATAGACCAAGATGTCTACTGTATAAACCTAGATATCTACTGTATAGATTATAGACCAAGATGACTACTGTATAAAGCTAGATGTCTTCTGTATAGAGTATAGACCAAGATGTCTACTGTATAGACCAAGATGTCTACTGTATAGAGCAAGATGTCTACTGTATAAAGCTAGATGTCTACTGTATAGAGTATAGACCAAGATATCTACTGTATATAGACAGATGTCTACTGTATAGAGCAAGATGTCTACTGTATAGACCAAGATGTCTATTGTATAGAGCAAGATGTCTACTGTATAGACCAAGATGTCTACTGTATAAAGCCAGATGTCTACTGTATACAGTATAGATCAAGATGTCTACTGTATAAAGCTAGATGTCTACTGTATAGAGTATAGACCAAGATGTCTACTGTATAAAGCTAGATATCTACTGTATAGAGTATAGAGCAAGATGTCTACTGTATAGACCAAGATGTCTACTGTATAAAGCTAGATGTCTACTGTATAGAGTATAGACCAAGATGTCTACTGTATAAAGCTAGATATCTACTGTATAGAGTATAGAGCAAGATGTCTATTGTATAGAGCAAGATGTCTGCTGTATAGAGCAAGATGTCTACTGTATAGAGCAAGATGTCTACTGTATAGAGCAAGATGTCTACTGTATAGACCAAGATGTCTACTGTATAGAGCAAGGTGTCTACTGTATAGAGCAAGATGTCTACTGTATAGAGCAAGATGTCTACTGTATAGAGCAAGATGTCTACTGTATAGACCAAGATGTCTACTGTATAGAGCAAGATGTCTACTGTATAGAGCAAGATGTCTACTGTAAAGAGCAAGATGTCTACTGTATAGACAAAGATGTCTACTGTATAAAGCTAGATGTCTACTGTATAGAGTATAGAGCAAGATGTCTATTGTATAGAGCAAGATGTCTGCTGTATAGAGCAAGATGTCTACTGTATAGAGCAAGATGTCTACTGTATAGAGCAAGATGTCTATTGTATAGAGACAGATGTATACTGTATAGAGCAAGATGTCTATTGTATAGAGCAAGATGTCTACTGTATAGAGCAAGATGTCTACTGTATAGAGCAAGATGTCTATTGTATAGAGCAAGATGTCTTCTGTGTAGAGCAAGATGTCTGCTGTTTAGAGTCAGATCTCTATAGTATAAAGCTAGAGGCCTAGTATATAAAGCTAGAAATAAGATGTATAAAGTTACAAATGTATTTAAAGGGTGACATTGTTTAGTCGTACCTTGCTGTCGTAGAGCTGGTTCCATGGACATTGAGCACCCTGGGGCCCTTTCATCATATGACAGTTGAAGTACTTACTGCAGTCTGTTTTATCCTCTACCATTCCTACTATTTTCTTTTTGCAGTAGGCCCTAAGGTCATCTGCCATGAGAACGATTAATGTCAATATTAATGTGTTTATTATTACTATTACTATTATTATAATTATAATTATTATTACTGTTATTATTATCATTATTATTATTATTACGATCACTATTATTATTATTTTATTATTATTATTATTGCTATTAATTATTACAACTAGCAAATTTACCCATCGTACCAAGGGATCCGTTTAGCTACTGAAAAGTTGTGACCTTTTATTTAAAATTTAAGAAAAATGTCACTACACACATTTAAAAAAAAAAACAGATAATGATAAAATTCTCTTATAAAACACTAATTACATGAATATATATTCAATGCCCCAGACAATCACCCATCTGTAACATCTAATCTGTCAAACAACTACTCACCCATCTGATCAGTCAACTATTCACACAACTAATCTGTCAACTAACTACTCATACAACTAATATGTCAACTACTCGCCCATCTGATCTTTCAACTACTCACCCATCTGATCTGTCAACTACTCACAGAACTAATCTGTCAACTACTCACGCAACTAATCTGTCCACTACTCACACAACTAAAATGTCAACTACTCACCCACCTGCCCTGTGAACTACTCACTTATCTGATCTGTCAGTTATTCACTTAAGTAATCTGTGAACTACTCATACAACTAATCTCTCAATCACTTACTCACCCATCTGATCACTCAACTACTCACACAACTAATATGTTAACTACTCACCCATCTGATCTGCCAATGTTGATGCGCAAATCATGCAACCCAACAGCAGGAACATCTGATAAGAAAACAATTCAGTTGACTACAATTGTTAACTCACACACACAAACTTGATTACTGAAAATGATACAGACAATTCTAACCGCTTTCAAATCTTGATTTATATTAATGAATTTAATGTCCGCAATGTGTGTTGTCTTGTGGGCGGGGTTTTGCATTGGGAACCGGTCCTTGAAAATTGTAAATCGTATCTTCTCAATCGACACCTCAAACAAAAATCCAAAACAGTTTTAGTGTAGAAATATGTTTGTCTACTAGGAATGTTTACAGAAAGTTTCGCTGCTAAAGAAAAAAAGAAACAATGCAGTCCAGGGCTGATATATTATATGTTTAACTACTTTAAGTTTAAGTCCCGCTCTAGACTCTAGAAAAGAAAATGAAAAAAAGCGATGAAATGCGATATACTATATACACGTACATTTTGGTTAAGAATATCTCAACATCCAAAAGCTGACTACACAAGTAGTCAAAAAGTAGAATGGCGAATTGTGGTTTATTGACACAATCAAATATTAAATATGTAGTGAAGAATTCAAAAACAGGAGAAGCTCGGAGTGCAAAGGTCAACAAGTAAACGAGATGTGAAAGGCGACAAAATGGTTGATCTAAAGTGTCTAAACACAATATTTTGACCAGTTGCTAGTCATGTTTACAAAACATTGCTTTTTATTTTGTGGACATTAGTGGATTAGTGTGTCTCAGTTGGCAAATGAAATTTAAATCAGCAGAATCAGGCAGCATCGGCAATAGTATTAATGGGAGTTATATCAAGAGACTTCAATGAAAAAATTGTGTTAATCCTCGCTACAACTACAAGATTCTTTCTTTTTTCTGTAACTTTTGCTTTTTGGGAGAAATCCAGATCCGATGATGCAAGATTGCGTTGTCCATATCGTAATATAATTGGGCATATTTTAAAAAAAAATTATTGCGAGCCCATGTCTTAAAACAAGGACATTCAAAAATTATCATTGCAGCAGTTTACACTTTTTTCAGTATAATGTTATCATTAGAGAGAGCACTGTTCATCAAACGAGCTACAGGATATTATAATATCATTCCGACATTCCACAACTACAAAACTACTATGAAGTTAAAAAAAAAATTAAAAATATAAAGAAAATAAATTTAAAAAAAAAAAACAGAAAGCTACGTGGCAAGCTCCTCGGTGAAAGTTTTCATTGGTCAGCTGAAGATCTTAAAATTATTTTACACATGAGTCCCACACTCAGATTTGTTATAAGCTAGTGTTGCCACTTGCAAACTTGTTTCCCAGGAACCGAGTTGATTTAAATGTAAAATTAAATGGAAAAGACGTAAACAACGTAAGGACGTAACAAAACAGCGAACGTTTCGGCAAAGAGCCTTTATCAACGAACATACAAGACACAAATAAAACGAAAATAAAAATAAAAAATAAAGGAACTTAGCTGCGATGAAATCCAAAGTATCCAAAAAAGTGAAACTGAGAGATGACAGAGCGAATTTATATAGGAAAGCAGAGAGTGGGCGGGGTGACCGCCTAGGTGGTCAAAGAAAAGACAATATGCATCCCATGTGGTGCGTGTGTACCGTGATTCTCTATTAATCTGTTTTCAATCTGGACTCTCGTGGGTGTGTTTGTGCACGAGACAATAGCATTGACTGCCAGGTCCTTGACACCCATATGGTCGCGTCCATTGAAGTGACGGGAGACGGGACACTGTTTATCTTGTGTAATTGCCCTAATATGTTCAGACATTAGGCACGACAAAGATCTCCCGTCTCTCCTATGTATTTCAAAGGACAGCGCTTACACACAATGGTGTAGACAACGTTGCGGCTAGCGCAGGTGAAACCATCCTTAATCATAAATAGCCCCTTAGGGAAGTTTATCTGTTCGGCTTGCACAACAAAAGGACATGTCTTACACCCTAAGTCGGCCGCATGGTACAGTACCCAGGTGGTTGGGTGATGTGGAGAGGCGAGTGCGAACCAGAAGATCACGTAGGTTTCTGTCCCTCATAAATACAATTAGGGGTGGGGTGGAGAAAATGTTGTTCGTCTCAGGGTCCGCAAGGAGGATAGCTTGGTTCTTCATGAATATTTCTTTACGTTGTCCCTTACGTTGTTTACGTCTTTTCCATTTAATTTTGTATAAGTTTGATTGCAGTCCTACCCCTCATTTTGATTTAAATGTAGAATATCTGAGGTCTCAGCGTTAGTCGGAACTTTATGTTTTAAATTTGAACAAGACATAGATTGTATCACTTGTTTAAAAATATATAAGACATTCTTCGAAAAATAGGATGACCTGATGTGACCAGTCAAATATTACAGATTTGTTTTTGACTGAAGAACAATTAGAAGGGATAGAAATTATTTGCTACTTGCATCTAATGATTATAGTGATAGTGGATTCAGCCTAATAAAAACGTTAACCGGAAAGTTTAGAAATTGACTGGAAGAATTACACAAATTAGACAGGCTTATGAGGATTAAATCATGTCGTAAAGATGGACAACAGATTAAATTTAAACATGTCTGCCAAAGATGAAGAGATAAGCCCCAGATTACGTATACATTGTCTTCTAAACTTGAGTACTGACTGTTGGTCGATGGTATTATGGTTTCTGTTTCAGTGAGCTATTAATAAATCTTTTCTTTTAGATATACAGGCGCTCCTTCTATGCAGAAGATAATTGCGTCCACAGACCACGAGAGATGATATGTTGGCAATGGATGCAGCGGTCACAGGCCACGGCTATTGCCCCAGCCGCCTGACTGTCTAGTTAGGTACCCATTCAGAGTTGGGTGATTCGGGGATTCCTCAGGCCCGGGATCAGGTCCTCGCCTTTGCGTGGATTTGAACTCGTGACCATCGGTATGACAGTCGAGCGCGCTACCTCTCGACCACCACGTCCCACAAATGATAGAAACAAACTTTGCTTGGATTTAATTAATCTTCAATTTCTGAATATTAAATTTGTTTAGTTAAAATAAAGGGAAAAAACTTAAAATTTAAAAAGCAATATTGCTATATTAGTGTAAGTGAGAGTTAAAATTTTCACCCCACAAAAACAGAGGCTGTTAAACTTTGCAAAGGAGCAAAAGAATCTTAGAGGAGACATTGATTCTTGTAAGAACTGAACGACAAGCCCAATGTCCAAGTCGACATCTAGACTATAAGTTCATTATCAAATGGCGTCCTTTTTTTCCAGGAAATTTTCCAATAATGTAAATAGCATCCTTACTCTGAGCTTTATTTTTTTTAAATATTTGATTATGGATCTTTTAAAAATATCAGTATTTCAGTCTTGATAGTATCTAATGGAATGCTACGACATCTACTGTTTTCTTATTCAGTTGAGGACGCAACTGACATGTTTACGTTTACGGCATTTTGTCCCCTAAATCTAAGTCAACTTGTCAGACCACTCTGGTCGATTGGGCAAAGGAACCAGCGTTTACAAGTTGGCATACGAAGGGATTGTGTGGCTAGCAAAATACCCAGTCACCTTTACTAGTAAAACTGGAGCGAAATGGACAGAGGAACACAGCCACGGGAACAAGCCTTTACAAGGATTCGAACCCGCGACTCTGGGTACGCCAGCCGAGAGCGCATGCAGTGTCTACCCCACTCCCGGCCAATTTGTGTGTCCTTTAAGGTCACGGCATATTTTCCGCTTTAATGCTTGCAACATTTTAATAAATTGACTTACATAACGTGTCACTTATAACTGGGTCACCTTATGTCTATTGGTTACCTGAAGATGATCTCCTATATGATGCTGTAGTATCTGTTGCTTAGTTCTAGGCTACTAAGTAACTTATACACTTACTATGAAATGTTAGCAGGATAAAATATCTATTAGTATTAGAAATACATAACAAGGAATAATAATTCAAGGATGACGCGACAAAATGTAGGCTGTCGTTAAAACATACCCGCCGACGCAAACCATGTGGATGAATGCTTACCCATGAAGACATTTCAAATCTTGTGTGTGCACGGCTCAAGACCTCCTTGTATCTTGTTGGCCGGCAAGTTTGTCTTTTATAGCAAACTATGATCCTCCTAAACAAAGCCACGAACCTAGAGCCGCCCAAGCCAATAATTGGATATTGGTCCCAGAGGATGATAAACGAGTGTTTGTTTTACTGTTATTGGGGCCCTTTTGGAAAATTGTTGTAAAGTAATTACTTGGTTATTGTCACTGAAAAAAAAGATTATTCCGAGCCGATTTTATTTCATTGTGGAAGGTGGTGGGTGGTATAAAAATATATACAAATATCTATTCCTTTGAGATCCTTAAATGCGTTAATAACACTAATAAGGATTGGATATTATTTAGATGTGGTCTTCGTGAGTAGAAATAAAATCATTTAACGGCTTGCCTAACAACAGGGATCAGCTGCGTACCTTAAGAGGGGTTTCAGGGGCAACAACCCAGGCGTCAGTCTTCTTTTTAATGTCTACATTTCTCATTCGCTATTTCCTCTATCTTTTTTTTAGCTCCAATTCTCCTCTCACTCTCCCCCTCTCTCTCTTTCTCTCTCTCTCTCTCTCTCTCTCTCTCTCTCCTTTCTCTCTCTCTCTCTCTCTCTTCATTTATCTAATCGCTCACTCATTTCTTTTATTATTTCTATTCATTTCTTTTGTTTATGTATGTGCTATGACTCCATGACCATTTGTTGAAGAATGAAAAATATGAAGACCAATTAAGAGACCATTTTTAAAATGTATATATTCATTTCTAATATTATATTTATTTATTTATATACAGTGGTACCCCGCTTAATGAACGGATCGTGCAACAAGCTATTCGTACAACAAAGTGCGTTGCGTGCCCCCTTGGGTGCCTGCGCTCGGCACGTGGGTCATTTGCTTCGGGATCTCGCACGGCGTCGGCGAACGCGGTCGTTCCTTCAACACGCACAGAAAATGGCCGACAACGCGGCCAGTCGGCCCTGGCCACACTAAAGAGCAGTCGTGACAAGTTCATTGCTGTTTTTTCAAGTTTCTCTGTTTTTTTTTTTTTTTTTTTTTTNATTTCATACCCCCCCCCAAAAATGGTCCTAAGAAAGGAGTCAGTGAGATAGCGAGAGAGCCAGGATGGTTCTTTCTAATGAAACCAAGAAAGAAACTGTTGAACTATATAGCAAATCATTGGGAGTGGGAGTGGTGTTTATTACCACTTTACCTGCTCCTCAACACTACTGCATGTCTTCTTTTTTCATATTTTTGTTGAAATAAATTAATTTCCCATAGACTTCTATGGGAAAGCGTGTTTCGGTTAGCAAACTCATCGCTTAACGAACGTACCGCAGGAATGGATTGCGTTCGTTAAACTAGGTACCAGTGTATATATGATATATTAGGGGTTTACTGGTTTTCGGCTCAGGCAAATTCGAAATCCGGCCAATTTTACGATTTCGGCTCCAGCAATATTTCAGTACATCAATCCGGCGAAATCTTGCAGGCAGGTATAATAATACATAATATGTATATTATGTAAAACTACATTCGGGACCCCGGCACAAAGGGAGTGATCTTTTTTTTATGCGCCTGTTAATATCGCGAGTGGGTATTCAACAACTTCGCAAAGTTTCATGATTTTACCCAGGGTGAAAATTGGAGAATTAGTGATGCGTAAGTTTTTATATAGCTAACTTAAGGAACATACCTCATTTGGGCCCCCGACCCCCAATGAGTGGGAATTTTAAAATTCTTTTTCGCCAGTTATCGTCGTGAGAGTGAACTCAACAACTTCCCAAAGTTACATGCCTCTACCAACATGGGAAAATGGAGAATTAGTGATGAGTCAGTCATTCGGGACTTTAATTAATATAGATAATTATCAATACTTTTGGTTGTCTTTTATATAAGAGATTTATAGTCAAAAACTTTGTTTTTACGGGTTTTTTAATTAATAAACTGAACCCGAAACGGTTGCAAGGCAACACACTCCACGGCAATGGCTTTGGTCAAATACTGATTGTAATCATTTTAGTAGTCAATGGACAATGTTTGAGATTGCTTTGTTTATTCGAACATCAAACAGTGACGACCCCTGACCTTGGAGCAGATCTATCGCATCAAACGTCATCCAACATCATTTACTCTAAAACACCATAAGGGTTCCACGATGAAACAAAGAGGCCCTCTGATTTCAGAGCAGACCACAGATCAACACTATTATCTCCAATACCAGTTACTTTAAAGTACAATTGAAATCTAAATAAAAAGGCATTTAAAGTTAAAGTTGTTTCAAAGAGCCAACATCGTTAACAAAGGACTCGCCGTTGTTCCATCAAAATGTTTTAATTGGCTGTAGATATAAAAGGCATTAATGTAGAATAGCAACTATGTATGGGGGCTTCATTTATGACTCCTGTGGATGACATCCTGTATAAAGTATTTAATGAATTCTTTTTGTTGTGGACCCTTTAAGCGGAAACAATAGAGTAAACTGTTGCCACTATGTTTGGCTTCATCGCTTCAATGGTCTAATCGTATAATTATTTACTTATTTGCCGTTTAAGAAAATCATTAAAAGGTTACAAAGAATTTACCCATTAAAATAAGCATTATAGTTAGGCCATTTACCGATATTACAATTTTATTGGAATCGCGTGTTGTCACAACATTTTTTAAAGTTTTGCTGTCTTTAGATTATTATTTCTAACAAATCAGTAGTAAACACAATTGGTCTTAAGGAATAGATTCTAGAGCTTATTAGCAGAAAAAATAGATTTGGCAATGAAATTTAGCATCAACAGAAACCAATCTAGTCATGAAAATCCAGGGACAGAAGACGCTCTATGCTCTATAGTAACAGTCATTCAAACAGAAAAATAATGTGAACAGAGATAATTCTCCAGAAAATTAATAGATAAATAATTATAGATAAGAACTAAAGGAACAGAAAGAGCAGAATTGAAACAACATAGGACCCGAGTGGGTGAAATATTAACATTTTATCTTATCTGGCGCTCTTTCTATACCAACGATTATTGTAATAGAACTTGCGAGTCAAGAAACACGGCTTCAACACTTTGTGGTTTTGGTAACAACTGTCTTTAATTAATCCCTTTAATAAACGCCTAGTTACATTGTCAACCTTAAATTAATAGCCAGACATCTTCTAGTTCACCACTACACACTATTACTATTCCCAGCACAAACCACTGTGTTTCATACTCTGCCAACTCGCACGCTCATACCATGTCAATACAACAACACAACACGTCTCTCTCATTTATTGCGTCCAACGCTTATCCATGGTTTGTTTCAATTCCGGCATTCTTATCCAATGCTGGATTTACCTATTTGCTAAGCTGGCCACAGCTTAGGGTCCCTATCTTCTTGGGGCCCCCTATTTTTTTCATATTTTACACTGGCACAGAATATCTGTTCTTAAAAGGGGCTGTCAGGGAAACATTATATAGGGCATAGGGTATTGGGGTTTTCCCTGATATATCAATGTTAATACTTGTCTTTGATCTGATGCGCACTGTATGAAAGATTATGACGTAAGAGAGTGAACGTGACGTAGCGTGAAGGCAGTTATTTAGAGTGAGAGATCGTCAGTGGTTGTGTATAGAAGACACTTGGAATTGAAGTTATTAAATTTATCAACGTTACAAAGGTGTTGGTTTTTATCTTGAGTTGACCTATCTTTGTCGTCAGAAGGACAGTTATCAAACAAGATACATATAGTGTATAGAGATGGTATAACTTTTATGGCCAGGATTGGCTGACCGATTACCTAGTCATCATGGTTCAACCTTGCCCGACACCAAGCATGTAGCAGGCTGTCTGACCCCACCGACCAATCAGATTGCAAGAAAAGGTGGTGCACAGCTTGGAGGGTCATCGTACCAACAATTCTCTGAATTTAAGTCAATTACTATGATCTTTCAGAACATAATTATAACATGTATTTCGTAGTGTATGGGTTTTTACATTCGCCTAACACGCGGAGGTCGCAGCTAAGACATGACATTTTTTATTTAATTTTTAAAAATGTTTGTGTTTGTGCCCGTTCATTTCCCACTTTCTTTTCGATCATGACTTCGCAGCACCATAACAAGCGCAAGGCGAGTTGAAATAAGCTTGACGAACGACCTATGTCAGTTTATGCCAATTAGGTTATGGTTGGCAAGCCAGTGTGGTGCAGGGTGGGGAGTGGCTAATCACAGTGCACGCGTGTCCAGATCAACAATGCGTCACAGTTATCCCCGTATCCGAGGTTCATTCGCGTTGTTCTGATTTCATCGTGGTGTAGTTTGTGTCTGTCCACCCCCTCCCCACTTTCTTTGCACTATCTATGAGCAAATCTGCGGCGTATGCTACGCCGCGGGCATCTAGTGACATTTTATTATGAATACTGGACAAGATTTCCCGCTGTCTTTGGGGTCCCTATAGAAGAGGAGGCTAACTAAGTTATAGAAACGTGGACGAGAGCACGAGAGAGGAGGAAGAATGTAGGACTGAGTAGGACATACTAAGATACCTAGCATCTAAGCTTGATTATTATAGTACTTATTAAAATTATGTATCCCTGTGTTTTCTCCTATCTTACAAGAATTATCCTACCAAATATACGTTAAGCAGCAATAGTCCTCAACCTGTGTGGTCTTCACTCATTTCGTTGACCATTCATCATCATTGTGTTTTATATAAAATGTTGTGCATTGCCGCCAACCACCCGGCTACATATAGCAGCTACATATAGAATCTTTTTTCCTCAACCTTTTGCGCGTGTGTGTGTGTGTGCGAAGTTTGGGGTGGGGGTCGTTTGGAGCAGTGGTGCTCAAAGTCGTGGTCGCGGACCAGTGCCAGTCTGCAGACCATCGGCTGCCGTTCCGAAAAATTTTCCGGAGAAGAAAGATTATAACTATATAATCTTCCATTTGCAGCCATTAATAGTAACACTGTCATTATGTCAATTTCTCAACAATAATGACATACAATTTTTTAAAAAGTGTATTAAATTGTGTGTTAATTGAAATGGATATGAGTTTTGAACAGGCCACATTAAAAATAGATCATTAAGATTTCTTACACCAGCATTCGGAACTTGCCGTCTGCAGCTGATATATAGAAACAAATTATCAGACTGAAAAAACAAACTATTTAAATGAACTTATTAATAGTTTTTATTGATATCAATGAAATCTTTAGTTTAAATTTAGGGAATATTATAAATATTTAGTAGGTTTTTTTAATTTATAAAAATGAAATTTACTTTTGATCATCTCACTGTTTTTTTTTGTTTGTTTTTTTTAATGTTTTTTTTTTACTAATTAACAGCATGAATAGATTTTTGCAATGTTTTAATGAAAATAATGGTGCATTTATTGCAATCCATTGTCATAATCTCAGATCTCGGTTGGTGAAAGAGATGCCACACATTTTGGTGATTACGTAGTTCAATTCAAACTGCGATACATATTATTATCACCTTGTGTTACTTAAACAAAAAAAAAAGATCCTTTTTAGCGCTTTAAACCTACTTTTTAAAAAATCTGAAAGTCAATTACAAATTTATTGTAAATATTGCATATTTATACTTACAGATAATATGATATTAATATATTATAGTCAATTTATATGCATCTTTATCTATTTTAACGACACGACCGTTGGTGTTGCAAACGATTTATTTATAAAAGTGCCACGCTACTTGACTTCGATCCATATATTTAGGGATAGCCTTTAAGGAAAATGAAATGCAGTGATTTTCTTAATTTTTGTACTAAAAGGAATACTATTAACCTTGGTTTTAGATGAAGTTGGTTTAGAAATTCTTATTGCAATGGCCGGTGGAGGAGTGGGGGCTAACCTAGCATCTGCTCCAGGCAGCAGAGCCCCAGTCTACTCCGCTGGAGCTAAGGGCAACACAATCTGATCAGATGTTGCGGGGAGGGGTGTGGTGCCAGAAAATATGCATTGTTTACCGAACCAAATGAAAATTTTTAAGAACCAAGCATATATTTACCGATATAATAAAAAGTCTACTGAAAATCATCCAAACAGTGAACCTGTAGAACTTTTGTTTCGTTTCACTTTAGAACCTGATATTATAACATAGCTTCTATTACATCCCGCTCCGACAGAAAGCAAGAAATTTAGCAACCCCTAAAAACAAATCCCGTATATATATGGCCTAACTGAAAGTATTGATTATGTTCAATATAATACGCACCACGCGACAGACCCCTGTGGCATCGAGGGCTGGAGTGAACATCCAGCGACCCGCGGAGGTCACCTACAGCAGACGGCTACACATGCTACATGGAGATACATAGAGATAAACTAAACATTCAATAATTTAATCATGGTACATTCGGCCGAATGTTTTCATACAATGCATTTGTTAGGTGACACAAGTCTATGTGAAAATTTTCGGCTCAACAGCATCATGGGAAGTGGGTCAATTTTTTTTTTTACTTTTGTTTTGCCGCGGGCGGGACAAGACGTTGAAGTTAATAGAGATTTTAAAATTCTCTGTCGTTTGATAAAACATACACAGTATTGAATTGTGAAAACTTGTTCAGACTGATACATTTCACTAACAGTCGCTATGATTTGAAGAAATGAAGATAAACTTGATATTGTCCATGCAAGAAATCAACTCTCTTTATTCTTTATAAATAATTGTTAAGATGTTTTTTAAAGAATGGATTTTACATTATCTATTGTTTTATATAGTTTTGTATAGTCATCTAATGTAAGGTTTTATCTGAAATATCCATTTAATTGGTATTTCATATCATTTCATGCCTACACATGGTCTATTCTATCCTTTCCTTCAGCCCATGCTACAACTAGATGTTATTTTTAATCATGCTTTTTCAAATCCTATAGATGTAGAAATATTAAATTGTCTTATTAAATTGTAGGGTAATAATGGATGAAGCACACGGGTTAATTTGATACATCGATAATTAGTTGGGATAAAAAAAAAAAAAGCAAAATTCAAAAATGACAAATGACGATAGGACGATGAAAGTAAACGACACAGTTAGGAAACGACAAGGTAACGAAATGACAAAATCCATGTATTTTTGCATAAAATTACCATTTGTCTGAAAAGCTTCATTTTGTGTGTGTGTGTGTTGCTGTTTTTTTTTTAAATTTTATTTTTCTTATTCATTATTTTTCTACAGCTGTTTATGACTTGTAACAAGGGAAAAATATTGGCGAAGTCACACTGAAAGCGTTTACCAGAACAGACTTTTCAATGAGCGACCCTCATAAAGGTTCAAATTATTCTACAACATTTAAAGCATTCGTCATCCGCATGGTTTTATTTTCAAATTGTAAACAAACAAGTGAACAATTATTTCTGTAGCTATTCTTTTTTGTATAAATGTACTTTTTTTGGTGTGCCTGTAGTTCTTGGTATGGCTGTAGTTCTTGGTATGGCTGTAGTTCTTGGTATGGCTGTAGTTCTTGGTATGGCTCTAGTTCTTGGTATGGCTGTATTTCTTGGTATGGCTGTAGTTTCAAGTATGTCTGTAGTTCTTGGTATGGCTGTAGGTCTTGGTATGGCTGTAGTTCTTGGTATGGCTGTAGGTCTTGTTATGACTGTAGTTCTTCGTATGGCTCTTCTTTATGGCCTACTTCTACCATTGCAATAAACATCTGCCTTTGGTGCACATCTAAATCTCTAGAAAGATTTTAAAAAAAATCAAATTTATAGAATAAAATTTAGAAAATATACCATGCATAAAAACGTTCTTATGTAGTTGGAACTGTTTGAAAAATTGACTTCGCTTTTCTAAGTAGTCGTTATTCTTCAAGCGTTCTAAAAATTGTAAACGTTTGTAACGCTACTGGTACTACTAGCATACGTTACTGTGTGTGCGTGTGCTTGCGCGTGCGTATGTGTGTATGTTTGTGACACAAAACTTAAACGTGATAATACACTGGGCTTATAAAGAGACACAATATATGTGAGACTGAATACTTGTATGTCAGACGCAATACTTGTGAGAAGCAATTGTATTCGAGTTATAATTGGTGTATATGAGATATAAAGTGAGACACGAGATTGCCCAGTGGTCAAACATTTATCGTGACAATATCTTAAGGAGACAGCTTGTGATGTTAGCGTCCAAAGCTCAAGCTTACAAGATCGTCGAAAAGTTCGCCTTCTGGACACGTCATGAGTTCTACACCCCGGTCGGTGCACATGAAATACTTGTCACAATGTTTGGTGTCCTCTGTTCTTATGATGATGTCTCGGTTACAGATCCTCTCGGCTCTCTCTGTGGGGAAGAAAAGTTAAGAGGTTACGGTTGGCTAGAGAGTAATTTGTGTGAGTTGTAAGTTTGTATGGACGTTGATTGGACGGTGCTTTATTGGATGGTATTTGATTCCTAGCTTCAACTTCAAGTATGGGGAGAGGGGAACCTGCCTACGTTAACTGGAAACTGCATTTGCAATTATCAAATATGTCATCGTGGCCATTTGGATGAATTCAATGTCACTGTTTCCAGTCAGACAAAACGGTTGAGCAAAGCTTACTTTACAATTGATAAGTTCAGAGCTAAATGAAATAAAAAAAATGCTATTTACACGATTTCGTTAAAAATCTAAATAGCGCTCAATTTTGTACTGTTCAAATTTTGATTATATACACAATATCTTTTTTTGAGTTTTAACTGTTCCTAAAATTGTGACATTTGGACATCGTGAAACACTGGTGCGAATACAAAGATCACGTTGTGACACTTGGACATCGTGAAACACTGGTGGTGATCTTTGTATTCCAACCAAAGTTTCACGATGTCCAAGTGTCACAACGTCATCTCTTTGTATTCCCACCAGTGTTTCCATGACGTGCCCAATATAAAAACTAAAACACAAATACTTCAATAACAAAATAACACCTTGGCCTTCGTGGCGTGGGGAACTTTTTCTCGTTGGGGTTGTTGTAAGTTTTGGTTGTTTGGTAACCTGTTCGGGGGGTAGTATGGTGCACTCATCGTACAACTCCAGGGCTTTAGTCAGTTGCTGGTGAGTAGTGAAATACAACAAGAAAAGGGATTTGATGCTAATTAAAGGAATAACATAAGGAACATAGAGAGCGGAAACAGAGATTAATAGAGTAGTGGTGGAAACACGTGTGAAGTAATGGTAGTGGGATGAATAGAGAGGGGAAAGAGGATGTGTGAAGCAGTGATAGAGAAATTCATAAAGTGATTTATCGATGTTATAAAGGTACAGAGAGATGTCATAAAGGTACAGAGAGATGTCATAAAGTGATACACAGAGATGTCATAAAGGTACA
>MUZC01000858.1:105637-133120 GCA_002072015.1 Radix auricularia
ACTAAATGTGATGGTAACACGTGAGCTAAGTTAATGGTGTGTGGATTACTAAATGTGATGGTAACACATGAGCTAAGTTAATGGTGTGTGGATAACTAAATGTGATGGTAACACGTGAGCTAAGTTAATGGTGTGTGAATGACTAAATGTGATGGTAACACGTGAGCTAAGTTAATGGTGTGTGGATGACTAAATGTGATGGTAACACGTGAGCTAAGTTAATAACACGTGAGCTAAGTTAATGGTGTGTGGATGACTAAATGTGATGGTAACACGTGAGCTAAGTTAATGGTGTGTGGATAACTAAATGGATGGTAACACGTGAGCTAAGTTAATGGTGTGTGGATAACTAAATGGGATGGTAACACGTGAGCTAAGTTAATGGTGTGTGGATAACTAAATGGGATGGTAACACGTGAGCTAAGTTAATGATGTGTGGATAACTAAATGGGATGGTAACACGTGAGCTAAGTTAATGATGTGTGGATAACTAAAACGAATGATAACAATAGGAATTATTTTTTTAGTTGACGAACTTCAACTTCGACGTTAGAGTTTGTAAAGAAAGGAGCGTTTTTTTAAAATATATTTTTCTTTTTTAGCCTTGACTTTGAACTTATTGCGATAGGCTACCCCTTCCACAAGAACAAAAACATCAAGAAGAGCAAAATAATAATACTAATAATAACAAACAAACAATAACGGGCATTAGGACTCATATGAAAAATATCAATTTAGATATAACAGCCGTTCAGATAGTGGATTTCTGTGAATCATTCGGAGATTTATGTTTGTGAAATAATCTGATGAATGTGTTTGTTAAACAGTCAGAGTGATGTGTTTGTTAAACAGGCATAATGATGTGTTTGTTAAACAGTTGGAATGATGTGTTTGTTAAACAGTAAGAGTGATGCGTTTGTTAAACAGTTGAATGATGTGTTTGTTAAACAGTTGGAATAATGTGTTTGTTAAACAGTTGGAATGATGTGTTTGTTAAACAGTTGGAATGATGTGTTTGTTAAACAGTTGGAATGATGTGTTTGTTAAACAGTTGGAATAATGTGTTTGTTAAACCTTCGGAATATGTGTTTGTTAAACAGCTGGAATGATGTGTTTGTTAAACAGTTGGAATGATGTGTTTGTTAAACAGTTGGAATGATGTGTTTGTTAAACAGTCACAGTGATGTGTTTGTTAAACAGTTGGAATGATGTGTTTGTTAAACAGTTGGAATAATGTGTTTGTTAAACCTTCGGAATAATGTGTTTGTTAAACAGCCACAGTGATGTGTTTGTTAAACAGCCACAGTAATGTGTTTGTTAAACAGTCACAGTGATGTGTTTGTTAAACAGTTGGAATTATGTGTTTGTTAAACAGTTGGATTGATATAAAACAATTAAATTTATATTTTCTGAATCATTTAGAAAGATATTATGACATTATCATCATAGCCACCCATGTTAGCGACTAGTCTTAATGATATAATTGTTTTCATCTACCCCTGTTAATTGCTATATATTCGACTCATTAAATCAATTAACTGATATTTTTCAAAATAATATGTCTATATGTATTTCACAAAACGTATGTCTTAAGCGTTTAAAGTTTAACAATGGGATGGTGAAATTTTAGACCTCCTCATAATTCCACTTGCACTGTGATAACATGAAACATTACCTTTGGGTCAAACAGTTTGGGTAGAAAACAGTGTTTGAAGTTTTTACAAGACACAATACATTTAAACAGCCTTTGACAGTTGTCGATAGTCGCCGCGAGCTCATCGTGTTTTGAGGTGCAGAAGTAGATGTGTTTGCCTGGAAAAACGGAACCATGTTGAACGAACTTTTTATATCCTTCAATGGAAAAGACGTAAACTTAAGGTAAGGGTTAGCCTGACCGGACGTTACGTCCGGTCAGGCTAACCCTTACCTTGTTTACGTCTTTTCCATTGAATTTTGTATAAGCCTGATTGCAGTCCTACCCGTCATTTTTTTAAAAATCCTTCATATGTTATATCAACTGGTGGGTGGTGGTGTCTGCTTGAGCCCTTGCCGAAAAAAACTTTGGATCGATTTTAACCCACTTTCTCGTAAGCTAGCGAGCTGAATTTTGCAGGCAGACTCGTGCCGATTATAAAAAAAAATGATGTATCAAAATTTCAGATCGATCAAATGTACTGTAATTAAATTATTGATTTTTAAAGATTATCTTATTGATCTTTATGTGTCATGTTAATTTTTGAGATAGGGTGTCTTATTGCGTATTAGGCTCAACAACCTTTCCTGTCGCGCCATAAGGTGCGTATTATTTTGACATTACTTTTAAAAAATATATTCACGATCGGTGCGTATTTTGTTAAACATGTTTAACGAGACATTACTAAAATGTTGTATTTTTGAATTGTCTAGCGCTGCGTATTATAATTTAAAAAATCCTTATAGTTGTGTCTCGTTATATATAAAGGGTTTATAGTAAAAAAAAAAAAAACTTTTTTGTTTTTACGGGTTTTAAAAATATTTTAAATTGATTTTTCCAAATTAGTTTTACAGTGGTGGCTTATTGTTACAGTAAGGGAAGGGGGGGTATCAAATATAGCTTGGATTCTAGAGGCGGAAAAAGAACCTTCCTATAAGTAAAGTAGTTTTGATTCTAGAGATGGCTATGATCATGAGGGAGTAATGTGGTCAACAATTTCAACATCTTATGATCTAGGCATATGTTGCATCATGGTCATTCTGGCATAGCGCTTTACAGTTCTTCTAGAAATCTTAGTCAGATGGAAGTCTCTCCCATTACATGTTCGTTATATTCTTGCTATCTATAAGATCTTCTAAACAGTGCGAAAAACATCTATTGAAACTAAACATTCTGGACTGACAATCTGACATTTCTGTTGTAACGGATAAAAGTTGTTTCTGAGTGCCATCAATTTCATTGTACACTGTACTTACTTATGATAAGTATGTTTTGTATCGAATGTGTAGGCTACTTTTCATTGGTTTCTCATGTGAAGCGCAATCTGCCCAGACACATTTAAGTACCACGATATATAAGTTATATTCTATGTATATTACAATATTGTATATTATATTACATATCTAATGCAAGAAGAGCAAGAAGGCGTAATCAAGGAAGACGAAGGCAAACCCTCGATACACTAAAGTAACCAAGGCAAACCCTCGATACACTAGAGCAACCAAGACAAACCCTCGATACACTAGAGCAACCAAGACAAACCCTCGATACACTAGAGCAACCAAGACAAACCCCCCTCGCTTGCCTACTCGGTCTATATATGGCATACGTCAGATCAAGCAAGGCGAAGACGAACCCTCCGTTCTTCCTGCCCATTATTGGTTTCAAGACACGCGCTCTTCGGTTGAGCTACCACCCCCTCCTGCTCTGTGGCGTATGCTACTCCGCGGATCGGATCTAATTATTATTATTATTATTATTTATATTATCATAACATACCATGTGTAAAATACAAAATTTCAATATTGTTTCCTAATACTGATATGATACTGTTTATACTTACTTAAAATATATTCATTGCGCACAAAAGATACCCCCCCCCCCATATATTACTCATCCATGTATATTGTACTTACCAATCCCTTCTTAAGATGCTGATTATACATTTAAATATATAGTACATAACAATAACTTTAAATGATGCCATTTAGTCATTTATATGTATAGAACATAACAATACCTTCAAATGATGCCGTTTAGTCATTTATGTATACTGTGCATTGCAGTACATTCTTACGATGCTGTTTACTTTTGTATATTAGTTACCTTCGTCAATCTATGATAGTCCCTAAAAAATACGAGCAGGACTTCAGCAAAAAGTGTGAAGTAAAATAAGATGAAAAAGTCTTTTACCTCCTTTGTCGTATAATGACTGTAGACTTTCTGTGGTAACTTGGGTTGTTTTAGTTGTAGTTGAGGGTTTTCGTGGCTTCGAGGTTGTTGGTGTGTTTGGTGCTAAGGTGTTTTCAATTTCTTTAGATTCTGTCACTTTATCAGTACAGCTCTCAAATAAGTCCTTGGCAATTTCTAATTGCTAGTTGATATTAGTAAGGAAAATTTTAAAAACATGTATTTCAATTAAAGAAGCGTAAAGAGATGGGGTTAGATTATATGAAGGAGATATAAACATAATATAGAGAGGTTTAATGATATTTTTTTAGAAGCAGTTGATTTGTTATATGGGTGATGTTAGCAGATGAAATTAATACATTAGGCATATTTTCTAAAGAAGTACAAATACAGGTTTTGTAGCGAATAAGATTGACGCATTTTGGAAGGCGGTATAAAAATATACAGTGGTTTTGCCAGAGATTTATAAAGAAGAAATGTAAATGTGTGTTAATGAATGAAAATTATTTCATGATGTTGGCAGACATGACGAGCATACATAAGGAGCTGTGACCACCAATTTACAAGGCAGCGATTGAAGATTTTTTTCTTTGGAAAAAGAAGTTCAAAGTTTTGTAGCAAGATAGGGAATGAATGAAAGAAACATATGTATTTAGGATTACAGAAAGGGCTTTAAAGATTATAGAAGGTGTATCAAAATATTAAAGAGAGGACATTTAAAAAAGTATAGATTTGATTTTGACCTGTTAAAGAGTGGATATTTAAAAGGTGAATGTTAACTCTATAAAGTGGTCATTGAAAATAATCATAGAGTGGATTTTGAACTATTATAAAGCTTAAGGACCACACAAGTTTTAATTTTAATTAGAACAATCAGTGTAAGATTGATGTCCTTGACCCTATTATATTTTTTTTTAAAATTATGTGCCTTGTGGCAATATTTATGCATTGTGTAACAATTGTATCGTATAATTAACATGCCGTTATAAAAGTTCACATTTACCCAAATGTGTAACTATTTCACAATCTGATGGCTATCGTGTGCGTGGTTGTGCCAGGGGATGTGTAGTAGTAATCTCAACACATATGTCCCACCCACGTATGAGCATGTCGCCATACATGTGGTACCAGCGTGCTAAGGTCAAGTAGAAAGGCAAAGGGCGGGGCACTCTGAAATGTTTAAATTGTCGGGACGTCTGTTTGGTCTCCCCTTACCTCAAAGTTAAAGGAGCGTTGATATCGACACTTCTTGGACTTTTTGCAATCTTTAACACATGCAATGACTCTACGGCAGTTTTCCGGGTTCTCCAGAAGACCACCTCTTTTCCCAGTACAAAAATAGAGATATCCTTCTGTAACACATGAGAACGTTATTTTCTCTCTTTAATCGAATTGTATAGCTATTCTCCTTCACAAACATTAACTCCATAAATTCTATATTAAAATTTCGTCTAAATAGTATGTCTGAGGTCTACACCACAATATTAGTGTTGGCAGAGAACTGGTGTAAAAATCTTGTTTTGTGGCAGCAGCTTGCTATAAATGCTTTCTGTAATAATCGCTTGACATATTAAGGCAATCCCATGGTAAAAAAAAAAATTGTTCAAAGTCTAGTCGTAACAATAGATTAGTCAATTTGTTGTCTTCTGTATATCAGATGTAGCTCTACCATTCATCGATTAAGTACAGTCAAACAACTGTACCTTCTGCCTGAAGAAATGGGGCTTGGGATGATGCAGTTCCTCCCGCGATCTCTCTAGTCTCTGTAATCCATGTCATTGGTGCGAACAAATTCCAGTCAACGTCTGCTAAGATTTCTTCTCTACACGAATCATACAATAACTTGGACTTTTCTATCTTCTGTTTTTGGATATGAAAATTAAAGTTAAAACTGATAATTGTTTCGTTTTTGTAACATATTCTTTTATAAAACTTGCGCTGTCCCTCCGACGGTCTAAGTCTAAATCTATATTTTCACCAACTTTTCTTGGTCAGATTGAGCTGAAATTTCTGCATAAATATCAAGTTACTATTAAAATGCATGAATCATTTTTTTAAAAATGTTTTTATGTTTTATATTTTTTTAGTTAATTAGATTAAGGATTAATTTTAAATATTTCTTTCCTTTCACCTGAGATGCTAATTGTATATTTATTTTGCCACCTAATTACAAGAGCGCGCTGGCTAACGGTCGATGCAAGCGTTTCGACACAGAGAACCCAGGAGACACCCGGAGCCCCTAAGGTTCATCCCAAATTCAACTTCTGTCATTTATTTTATTGTTATCTTAATTTTCATTAAACCTTAAATAGAGTGGTGACGAAAATAAATCTACTTTTGAATAATTTAAATAGGAGAAGCTCTCACTTTGTAAAACGTTTCTGTCGTAATATTAGCAAAGTGGTGATAACTCTGGGGCAGAGTCTCGGAGCTCACATTGTGTGGAGAGTAAAAACTTGTCACCAGATATTGGAAGAACTGAAAAGTGTGAAATATAAATACATTGAAAAACACAGTTTACAATATATATATAATAAATAGAGTATTTTGTATCTCTTTATATATCATCTGCAATTTCTTTTTTAAAAGTTGAACTAAAATGTTACTGTGGTAAGCTATTGTTACAGATCATGGTAATGTGATCACGTAAGTTCACATTTAAATGTTGCGGGTCGTGGTGGTCTGTGAAAACATTTATCATGAACTCTTGGTGAACAGTTTTTGAGACATATTTTTATTTTTAAATTGAACGTTTGTGTGGTTTGAACTAAAAGTTTGTCGAATTTGAGTTCATGATAAAATATTGGTTTTGTACTTAAATTACAATGTTCATTAGGTTTAAATCAGCGCTTCTCAAACTTTTTAGTATGGCGGGCCGTCAGGATTTGTTCCATTGCACCAAGGCCGACTGTAATGACGTGAGTGCGAAATGTTATTTATTTTATTTTTATTTGTTTAGTTTTATCTTCTTATTTGCGAAGAAAATGGCTTATTCTATAAGGTCAGTATTAATTGTTGCAAATAAGGGATTATAATTATATTTTTATGTCCTTTCTTGATAACTTCTGCGGACCGGCAGCAGATGACGGCTCCCGGACCGGCGCCGATTCATGGACCACCACTTTAAGTTAAAAAAAAAACGTTTTAGTTTTCTTTAAAATAATTTTTTAAAATAAATAAAACGTCGGTGTGTGTTAAATGACTTTCTGCCTTACCTCTGGGTTAAGATTATCTAGCAAAGGGCAGTTTGTTTTGTCACAGTAGACAAGACATTGGTGGAACAAGCGGCAATAATCCGGGTCATTTATGGGAGCATTATGGTTTCTATTGCAGAAATACACAGCTTTCACTGTAATAAAAATACACAACTGTAATAAAAAAAAATAAACAACTGTAATAAAAAAAAATACACATCTTTCACTGCAATCAAAGTACACAACTGTAATAAAAAATACACAGTTTTCACTGCAATCAAAGTACACAACTGTAATAAAAATACTCAGTTTTCACTGCAATCAAAGTACACAAGTGTAATAAAAAAATATAAAACTTTTACTGTAATGAAAGATAAGTTCATCTATTCTTCTACGGCAGCAAAGCAGTTTTATCAAATCGGCACTATGGTAATTCTGTAAGTCTAAAGTAATTCTGTATTCAGTTTTAGATTATTTTTTTATATCACTGAAATCCTACATGTGGGAGAAAGACAGCAGTCCCGAGCCTGCGCTCTTCATGGGGCTTCACGGAAAAAAACTCAGTCTTCTGGTAAAAGCTGAGGAGCCCCCCCCCCCCCCGAGCGGTCGCTTCTAGAAGCGGCCACCTGGGCGTTCAGGACACTAGGTCGAAAACGCCTCCCACTAATTTGACCTCCCGAGGGAGGGGTGGAATTTACCCTTCTTCAACTCGCTATCAATTCGGCGCCACCCCGGCAAAACTTTTTAAATTCCTAATATATGCTTTTTATTTTTATATATTTTTCTTGTACTCAGTCTTACATTCGTTTGAATTCAGACTAGTTATAATCTTTGATTTAGTCTCTGAAACAGTTCGGACCATTTCTCATAGATTTGACGTAAACACACACTAGAAGTGTTAGCAAACATGTGTCATGGGTTTCACAACCCAAAATCCCGTTGTTGTTGTTGTTTTTTTTAGTAAGTTCAAGTTGAAATAAAATTTACTAACTAAATTCAGGAAGTCAGCTTAAAACAAACAGCAATAATGGAGTTGACACGTGAAATAACGAATAAATTATAAAGACACAAGTCTAAAAATAATCAACGGTTGCTTTAAGGTCAATAACTGCATTGTCCTATTACAGATAAAGTTAGTTATACCGAGGAATAAGAGAGTTCTTTGAGTGTTTGTTTAGTTCATTTCCTTGTTCCTACAGTGTTTGTCTAGTTCATTTCCATGTTCTTACAGTGTTTGTCTAGTTCATTTCCATGTTCTTACAGTGTTTGTCTAGTTCATTTCCATGTTCTTACAGTTTTTGTCTAGTTCATTTCTATGTTCTTACAGTGTTTGTCTGGTTTATTTCCATGTTAATACATTGTCTATAGTTTGATTTCCATGTTCTTACAGTGTTTGTCTCGTTCATTACCAAGTTCAGAATTTGTTTCCTGCACTGCTGTCTTCCCCGAGGCTTTTGTTTTTGCTCTGTTTTGTTTTCTCGAATTCTTAGTGGAGATTTTCTTTGTTTGACACGCATGACTTGTTCCTGGTTCACAGTGTTTGGTCTGGAGAGAGATGTCGAGAAGTTGCCATGACTTTATTGTTCATACAATCGTATTCGTTAAATTGCATGGAAATAATATTGTTTTAAAAAAAAGTAATTTATAATGTGATTCACCAACGCAGCAGGAAAGTGTCTAATATATTAGCATTTTATTTAATTAAATTCTGATCAATTTTACCACCTGTAGGCCTATACAATTGATATTATGGTCATAAAAAATAGTATAAACCTGGATATTAAGGTCGGGGCATATTTAGTATGGATGGATGGATGGACAAAATATCATTTTATTACAAACCAAATAGCGCAGGTTCCAAAAAGACCATTTTAAAAATAAATTCTTGCTGCTTTTCCAATATCAATTGCATACAAAAAATAAAAAAATCATAAGAGAGATTTTAAACTCGATGTTTGTAGAAGTTATTTGATTTTGCTTTAAATACTTATTTTCCTTGGGTAATTTTTAAGATTATTATTTTATGTGAAAAAATATAACATTTCCATCGCTAAGATTCGGCTTTTAACTGTGATTTCAACGAACTTACAAGCTTATTAAAGCGTTCTCTTGGCGGACAATGCATCGGATGGAGAACACCTTGGCGGCACTGATAATATCTGTGGCAGTTCTTGTAGTCGGGATAAAGACCGTCGACGTTTTTATAGCAGACTGGCTCCTCTGTATTCATAAATAAATACATCTTTTAAAGTCTCAGGGTGGTGGTTAAAACTTCCATTTTCTAATTTTTTATGTTTTTACAGGGTCTTAAAATAAACGTACCGGTATATTTTTAACAATCATAACTTTAATGAAATATTTGAAAGCTTTTGTTTTTAAATTTCACAATAATAAGTCAGAACAAGATAGCAAAATTTTACAAAAAGACTTAGATGAATTAATAAAATGGGAAACTAACTGGAGTATGTCCTTCCACCCAGAAAAATGTCAACTGCTAAGAGTAACAAAGAAAAAGAAACAAATTCAAAATATTTCATTCATGGAAAAGAACTAACCCAAACTAAAGATGCGAAATACTTAGGAGTCATAATAAATGAGAAACTATCTTGGAATCCCCATGTCAATGAAGTTAAAAAATCAAACAAAACCTTAGGCTTTATAAAAAGAAACTTTTACAAATGTAACAAAGATATAAAACTAAAATGCTATCTCACCCTGGTGAGACCTATACTAGAATATGCATCTTCAGTATGGGACCCATCCACCAAAGAAAATATTGATAAGTTAGAACAAATCCAAAAAAGAGCTGCCAGATTCATTACTGGAGAATATTCAAAACTGACAAGAGTAACACCATTAGTTAAATCATTAAACCTTGAAACACTAGAGGATAGAAGAACCAAGAGTAAATTAGTAATTATACATAAGGCAATTAATTCTAATTTAGAAATACAACACAAAGATAACCTAATACAACCCTCAAATAGACATAAAGACAAAAACACCTTTCTTATTCCATATGCAAGAACAAACACATACAAGTTTTCTTTCTTTCCGTCCGGTATTCGGGCGTGGAATGGGTTGCCTGAAGAAACCAGGAAAGCCACCACTTTATCATCTTTTAAAACTCTAGTAAGAATACAGGACTAAACACAAACCATAGAAATACGTAGGACGCAATAATCTTCTGTACAGAAGGAGCGTCTGTAACATATAAGATAAGATAAGATAATACTAACACAAACACAAGCCAAAAACAGCCACTGAACATTTTTAATCTAAGATATCGATTATTGTAAACAGGTTATTTCATGTGCTAAATTGTACAGCATGTCTTAAATACTTAGAGTTATGGTATTTCTCGGAGATAAGTTAGTTTGTTTTTTTTAATTTATTTAAATTATTTCAAGACAGTTTGATTTTTTTTTAAAAAAGGAGAGTTAAGCATTAAACCGATTGAGGGACAAAGAAACTAACTGATTAAAGAGCTAACAAGCTAATTTATTGAGGAGCTAAGAAAAAAACTGTTAGAGGAGCTAAGATATAAACTGTTAGAGGAGCTAAGATATAAACTGTTAGAGGAGCTAAGAAATAAACTGTTAGAGGAGCTAAGAAACAAACTGAAAAAAAGAGAGAGGACAATGAAATGGATAAACAAGAATAACTTATTGTTTAAACGGAGAATGAATGCGGAGACTATTTGATATGTAACATCCTATGAAACGAGAAAAGCCCTTGAAATTGTAATACCTCGGGGTTTAAGAATCATGATTTCGAAAAGTCTTAAAACATGGGATCAACCAAACATGTAAAAACTATTTCAACCTATTGGAGTAACTCCTTGATGTAACTAACTTCAATTTTAAGTCTTTTGAAGTACTGACGTGGTTCGTGAATGATGACTCTCGTGTGTTCTTAAGATAATCACTTGAATTCAAAGATGAAATTACATCTACTTTTCTATAATTGAATTCTAAGCTTAATATTATTTCACATATGAGTGGGGGGCCATAATATCTGATGAAGGCTCAAAGCCAGAAATTCTTGCCAGAATGGCCCAAACAAAGGAGCAATAAGCAAATTAAAACACATCTGGCAAATCAAGGAACTCTCCCTGTGAACAAAGATTTGACTAATGCGCTCTCTGGCGATGTCGGTCTTCTTGAATGGTTGTGAGGCTTGGACGCTCACTGCAGACCTCCAAAGAAGAATCAGAGTGCTAGAGACGAGATTTTTCGAAATATACTGAACACCTCCTACACAGCGCAATCACGAACAAAGCGGTCTGCAATAAAAATAAATACTGTCTTTGGCCCTTACGAGGACCTTCTCAACTTAATTAAAAAGAGGAAATTACGATGGTACGGACACGTGACAAGATCTTGAGGATTCTCAAAGACCAAATTGCATGGCACAGTCCAGGGAAGATGAAAAAGAGGCAGACCAGGGAACAGATGGGAGGATTATCTCAAAAAGTGGACCGGCCTGTCATTTAGCGACTCCCAAAAGGAAGCACAGGACCGGGACACATGAAACAAGATAGTGTGCAGGTCACAATGGTGCCCCAATGACCCAACTATGGGTTAAGGGACAGTTCAGTTCAGAGTGCAAACTAATTTTACATCGTCGAACTCATAAAATTATTCCAAGAACTTGTGTAAATCATTTATAACGTTAGCTTTGGTGCAATCTCGACTTTATGTTTCACTTACTTGATAACAGGGTATACAATTAAATAAACTTTTACAATGATACCTCCCCAATTAGATAATACGTTGAGGATTGTTTTTATCTCTGGACTTTGATGTTCGTCGGTTGATGTTGCACTCTTTATTTGTTTATCTCTTTTAAACAACGGCCAATCCACGTGAGGTAAGATTTCCTTTGCACATGTGTCGAATAATTTACTGGACTTTTCTAACTCCTGTTTTGGATTGTCAAAAGAAATGTTTGTACATCTTTTCAATGTGAATAGAGAATTAATGGAAAAATGTATTGGAGCATAAAACAAATTATTCAAAAATAGAAAGGCTTAGAGAGGTAACAGAGAAACTGTGCATAAATGATGAAGACAATTAATTTTAGAAATTGATAAAGAAGAAGAGAAGGAAGAACGTGTTGTAGTTCGTACGTCCATGATACATTTTAAATTATGTCTGAAGGTAAATCTGAAGGGATTCCAACCGATGGCCAGATGTCTAAAATGCCAATGAACACCCCCAAGATATTAAAAAGAAGACATGTATTTTTTTTAATTTACTTTTTAAAAAAAAAGGATTATGAGTAAATTTTACAATGAGCTTCATGGCATCTATCGGCCACATCTTACGTAACCATGTACTTATTTATGTAATGTTAATCATCTCATCTCGCCTTCAAAATTGTGTCAAACTATAAATAAACCTATGATAATTCACGCAGATGCGCTCCCGTGGTGAAAGGGGGTGCATATATGTCTGTGCGCCAAGGTACAGGGGGGGGGCGAATTTGAGGTTTACATTATAATAAGCAATCAAGGTAGTACGTGTACATTCATTGAACAGGGTTGTCGCACCAGTCTGATAGTTTAACCCAGTATGAAAAATATTATTCCTTTGCCACTGTAATCATACGACCTGCATGTTACAGTATAATTAGTGGTATAGCGATGTGTGACCGTACGACTAATCAATAAATTAACGGCAGCATGGAACAAGCCTTACGTCTTTTAGTTCTAGATGTTTATAAAACAGAACCTTACCTCGTGATCAATATTTTTTTGAGATGGACATGGCTTTACTTGACAGTGGACAAGACATTTAAGTAACTTGGTGCAATAATCATCGCTATCACTGCCTGTATCTTGGTCTCTGGTGCAGAAATACAAGTCTTTGGCTGTAATCAAACATTGTACAAATGTGTATATAGCTTCTAGACCAGTGCTTCTCACACGTTTTAGTATGGTGGACCGGCAGGAATTATTCCATGGCTCAAGGAACCGTTTCACTACTTTACCTGTCACGTTACTGACGTGGTAGCGAAATGACATTGATTTTATTTTATTATATTTGTGTCATTTTATGTGCCTATTGCCGAAAAATTATGGTTAATTAAACGTTACAAATAACTATTTGAAACTGCATTTATATTTAATGAATAATAATATTATGTTGAATTATTTTTATACCAAAAATTAATTTTTAAAACAGCATGGGGTCGAAACGTCCTGTGGTCGAACCACCTAGGTCTAACCGTCCGGGGTCTAACCGTCCGTGGTCGAACCGACCGGGGCGGAAACGTCCTGAGGTCGAACTGGCAGGGTCGAATTGTCCAGGGTTGAATATTGTCCGTAATTCAAATTGGCATATTCTATAATGATTGTATTATTGGTTGCAAATGGAAGATTATAATAATACTTTTCTGTCGTTTATTTATAACTTCTGCGGACCCGCGACGAATGACTCACCAGTTTGAGTAGCACTGTTCCAGACAGCGGTCGCCAAATAGTGTTATGAGGATTATTGTTGGCCTTATAGCCTCTAGACAGCGGTCGCCAAATAGTGTTATGAGGATTATTGTTGGCCTTATAGCCTCTAGACAGCGGTCGCCAATCAGTAGTACGGCGACCATTTTTGGCCTTGGAGAAAAATATGTGGCCGTTGGAATAACCAATGTATTATTTTTCTTTTTATGATTTATTTATAATATTTTATGATTTTTAAGAGGCTATTTTTATTTTGAATGAAATTCACAACAACAAACGTGTCCCATGTTACATATTTAAACTCAACTCTAATGGAGTAGCCTCCTCCTACCCATCCCCGAACCATGTAGCCTTCAGAAAAAATATAATAATTTTTTTGCTACAAATCTTTATATATATACTTTACCAAAGCGAGTATGTGCAAATAAGCATGACAAATGACCCTCGCTGTGATCGACCAATCAGTTTATTTGTTGTTCCTTCAAACAACATTATGTGATTCGTAATATAGTAATAGTAGTTATCACGTCTGCCTTGCACGCGAAAGAGCCTGAGGTCAATTGCCCGCGACCACATTTTTTTTTAAATGTGTGTTTTAACCCGTTATTTTCCCCCTTTTGTCGAACATGGGTCGGCCAATCACGTTTCATGGTTGGCAAGCTAGGGTGGGACGTGGTGGTCGAGAGGTAGCGCTCTCGACTTTCATACCGATGGTCACGGGTTCAAATCCTCACGAAGGTGATGATTTGTTCTCGTGGCCTGACAATAGTTAGGCGGCTGGGGTAATGCGTGGAACCCCTATAGCCGTGGCCTGTGACCGCTGCATCACTTGCCAACAGATCATCTCTCATGGTCTGTGGACGCAATTATCTTCTGCATAGAAGGAGCGTCTGTATATCTAAGATATTAAGATATTGGTGAAGGGTGTAGTGCAGGTAGAAATAACCGAATGTCTCAATCGCAATGTCTTGATTTCTTCTTGCTGTAGTTTGTGTCTGTTCTACACCTCCACCCCGTTCTTTCACCCCGTTCTTTGCACTATCCAGTCTGCGGCGTATGCTATGCCGCGCGGCGGATCGAGTAAATTTATTACGTTTCATTTATTTTAAGTGTAGCGAGGGACAACTGACATGACGAAGCTTGAGTTATTACCACTGACAGCCTCACCAACATTGTGTTATTACCCCTGAAAGCCTCACTAACAATGTGTTATTATTACCACTGAACGCCTCACCAACATTGTGTTATTATTACCACTGACAGCCTCACCAACATTGTGTTATTACCACTGACAGCCTCACCAACATTGTGTTATTACCCCTGAAAGCCTCACCAACATTGTGTTATTATTACCACTGAACGCCTCACCAACATTGTGTTATTATTACCACTGACAGCCTCACCAACATTGTGTTATTATTACCACTGACAGCCTCACCAACATTATGCTATTATTACCACTGACAGCCTAACTAACATTGGCTCAACATGATCAAGATAATGGTTCCTTGCGTAGCAATATTTGTACATGTTCACCGCGTTCTAGATCTAATTTTCACACGTATGTTTACATTCTAGGGTGATTTTTTTTTCTTTGCCGCCGCTCCTTGCTCGATGAGAGATGGTTGTTAATCATCAGGTTGATTATGAGAGATGTTCAAATGAGATAGTCGGTGTAAGAATGATGTTAAAATGAGATAGTCTGTGTAAGAAGGATGTTAAAATAATATCGTCGGTGTAAGAAATGATGTTAAATGAGATAGTCAGTGTAAGAAGGATGTTAAAATGAGATGGTCGGTGTAAGGATGTTAAAATAAGATCGTCGGTGTAAGAAAGGATGTTAAAATGAGATAGTCGGTGTAAGAAAGATGTTAAAATGAGATAGTCGGTGTAAGAAAGATGTTAAAATGAGATATTGGATGTAAGAAGGATTTTAAAATGAGATAGTCTGTGTAAGAATGATGTTAAAATGAGATGGTCTGTGTAAGAATGATGTTAAAATGAGATGGTCGGTGTAAGAAGGATGTTAAAATGAGATAGTCGGTGTAAGAAGGATGTTAAAATGAGATATTGGATGTAAGAATGATGTTAAAATGAGATGGTCGGTGTAAGAAGGATGTTAAAATGAGATATTGGATGTAAGAATGATGTTAAAATGAGATGGTCGGTGTAAGAATGATGTTAAAATGAGATGGTCGGTAAGAATGATGTTAAAATGAGATGGTCGGTGTAAGAATGATGTTAAAATGAGATGGTCGGTGTAAGAATGATGTTAAAATGAGATAGTCGGTGTAAGAAGGATGTTAAAATGAGATATTGGATGTAAGAAGGATGTTAAAATGAGATGGTCGGTGTAAGAAGGATGTTAAAATGAGATGGTCGGTGTAAGAAGGATGTTAAAATGAGATATTGGATGTAAGAAGGATGTTAAAATGAGATGATCAGTGTAAGAAGGATGTTAAAATGAGATGGTCGGTGTAAGAAGGATGTTAAAATGAGATATTGGATGTAAGAATGATGTTAAAATGAGATGGTCGGTGTAAGAAGGATGTTAAAATGAGATAGTCGGTGTAAGAATGATGTTAAAATGAGATATTGGATGTAAGATTGATGTTAAATGAGATAGTCAGTGTAAGAATGATGTTAAAATGAGATATTGGATGTAAGATTGATGTTAAATGAGATAGTCGGTGTAAGAAGGATGTTAAAATGAGATATTGGATGTAAGAATGATGTTAAAATGAGATATTGGATGTAAGAATGATGTTAAAATGAGATATTGGATGTAAGATTGATGTTAAATGAGATAGTCAGTGTAAGAATGATGTTAAAATGAGATATTGGATGTAAGAATGATGTTAAAATGAGATATTGGATGTAAGAATGATGTTAAATGAGATAGTCAGTGTAAGAAGGATGTTAACCATCTGGCAGACTGTCAGTGGAGGATGCTAACCCTCAAGTGGTCCCATATGTTCAACAGCTCATACGGTCATTTACAGAATAACCCTTTGGTCATTAATGACGACAGACTGGAGACGCCATTAAATTCAGTGTACAGACCGAAGATCGATTTGAAACAACAATTGAAGAAATCAATATAAATCTGTTTGAAAGAAATAGTTTTGTAGATCTTCCATCAGGCGACAGTCTCAAAATTAAAATACAATGGTGCGCATTATATTGACACATTCTTGGTGTGATGTAGAGTGAGGGGATATGACGTCACATTGTGTTTAGTTTCAGAATTACTTATTTGAATCGACTTTTAATGCAATTTAAAATGATCTCCATTGAATAAAAAAATCAGAAACAGAAATTGCGTTTAAATACTCATTCGAGTTTTTATTACTTGTTCTAAAAACCCGACTGTGTCTGAAAGGCCCTGATCCACACTAGTCGTCGTATACTCAGATGTAGATAGTGAGTTTGTGCAAGTTAAATTTTGTGGACTCATTTTGTCTAAAATGTATCTATGACAGTGGATAAAATTCTAACGTGGAAAACCGAACATCGAGTAACACACTTAACACGATAAACATCGCACAGTAAAACAAAACTAAAGGTGCACAGTTCAACTGAAACTCCTAACTCTTCATTCCCTTTTAATTAAGGGACGAAGACATGACAGGCAGTTTCGCCTCTTACAACAAGAGCATAGTGCAGAAGCTGTTCAATCCTGTCAAAGACGATTAAACACTGGGAGGAGCCAGAATTATTAGTACATTGTTATGGCCCGATAACATGAGTGTGCCTGCTATTTCAAATCCTTCTACTTTCAATAAAGTACAAAAGCTTGGGATGCGACCATGCAATAGCCTAGACAACACGAATGCATGTCTTTTATAAAGTTTATTGCTCTAATCTTAACATTGGTATTATCACCCAATTTGCTGAATTTATAAAACAATCATTTGACTTAAGTATAGATTTATTTGTTACCCTTTTTTTATTTTTATGTTTTATTATTATTTTTATTTTTTTTTTATTTACAAAACGATGCTATCTAAATTGGAGAACAAATCAAAATGATTAGATGTCTAAATGCCTTTTGGGGAATGAATTGACATGGATGAAAAAATCTGAATTACTATTTTTGTTAGTAATGTAAAATTAAAGTCCATTTTTTTAAAAGAACATGATGACCTATGAGGTCAGTTGAAGTAGAGTTCACGTGTTTTTGAGCAAGGCATACAAAGAATTGTGTGGCTAGCACAATGCACATCCACCTTAACATTCCCCAACCGATGTCAGATACCCATCTGAAGCTCTGTGAACCCGGGAAAGCTGAGCGCGCAACCACTCGACTATCGGGCCTGTGATAATTTCATAAAATGACCTATTAAAGCTAGATTAAGAGAAAGCAGTGGTGTAGCGCGCATTTTGCTGCAGAGTTATCATCTTTGCCTAGACTATTTAGCTTTATAGTTTGTGTTCAATGCGCTGTTGGCTTTCATTATGGCTGGATGCCAACCAGGCAGACATGAACGTCAAGATCAAAATGATTTCAATCACCATAGCAATTTGTCAACTTACCTTTCTCGTCTGAATGTTCCGAAACTTCCGCTGAGAATTTTCCGAAAGTACAGCAGACGATAACAAATGTCCCCAAAGTCTGATTCGAGAACATGCAAATAAATAGAAAGGGGGCGTTATTTTATCGCTAAAAGTGTGTTAAAATAAAATTTCCAGAATTTTAACTCATTTCACCATGGGGCCGCCCATAATGTACATCACGCAATTTTTGACCATTTTAACTCCATCCTGTCACAAACTGTCACAAATCTGAGGCCCCCCCCCCTCCCCAAGTACGTCACACTTTCGAACAGAAATATTTTTAAAATTAACAAAATAATTAAAATTTAATATAAAACACCGTGACGTCACACATGGCCGAAACCCCCCTCCCCCTGTCACAAACTGTCACACTTTCTTATACCCCCTTCCCCCCTCTCTGGAGCATGACGTACTTTAAGGACGACCCCCATAGGAAGCTATGAACAAAATAAAATTCCAAGAATTTTAACTCATTTCCCCATGGGAAGCTATGAACAAAATAAAATTCCAAGAATTTTAACTCATTTCCCCATGGGAAGCTATGAACAAAATAAAGTTCCAAGAATTTTAACTCATTTCACCATGGAAAGCTTTGGACGGTATGCCAGCGTTACAAGAAAACACGACACTACAATAATAATATGACGTAATAAAGTATAAGAGTTTAACTTACCAATGACATCTCTAAGATCTAAAGTTTACTATTGTTCTCACATCACCTCACCTCAACACAGGTGTTAAGCTTTAATTTATAAGACATAGGCCTTTGCCCAGATATGGTGAAAAATCAATATTCTGTCCCGGTTTTGAGTCTTCGGGGAGTAGGTTCGCCTTCCCAAAAGATCCCCGTATCTTTATATTATTTTTAAAAATAGTGAAACCATTTACTGTATTCAGAACTGACATTTTGAGCGACTCGGGTGTTGTTTTTTTTTCATGTTCGACAGGTTTCAATATTGAAGCGGGGTTGATGTATGAACCAGATACTGCTTACATTTTTGACTAGCAACAAGTATAAAGGGACCTTGTTGACATTTAAGAAATGTTTGCGACTTTTTCTACTAACGTAATATTCTGGCAGGTTTGCTTTTTCGTGTATTAAAATACAAGCTACACAAACTAATTGTGCAGAAAACATTAAATTTTAGCTTTATTTATAACCTAACACCACGGTAGACGTGTCGGCTAATGCCTTCATCAGTACAAGAACATGAAATACGTACTTACATAAGTCTTAAAACATATATCATAAAATATTTATGTACAATTAAAAGAAAGAAAAACAAACAAACAAGGAGACAAGATGTATCATATACATATACACATACTCACACATATACATACATACATACGTACATTCATACATACATAAATACATACACACGTACGAACGCAGTGCACATATTCATACAAACGCATATGCATTACTCCCTCATGCCTCCATTTGCGTGATAATTATATTAGAATAACTCATTAGACTACAGCTGGCCACAGCCTAGCAACTGAGAGCCGTTTAAAATGTTTAAACGTTGTTGAGAGTCGCATTGAAGCACCATGAGTCATAAAACCTGGCTTGGATATCTGTCAGTAATCCTTGTAATATATATTTCATAAATTGCACGCGAGCTGCAATGTGAACACGGAAGAGCTCCATGCGGCTCGCGAGCCGCGATTCGACCACCATTGCTTAGAATATGAAGGTGTCCTAAGGATACTTCCTTATACCTCAGCAAACCATGACTTGATAGACAACTTAAATGGCCAACATGTGCCCGTTTTGAGGCAATCTATCTACTAAGACATTTAGCTAGTCTTTACCCGCACAAAAAATGACGATTTGTGTTTTCCTGCCGCATTTCATCAACAAACAAGCCCACCTTGGAGTCCTTAAGTCTTGCGGATTTTAACATTCGTAAAGTCATTGACTTTATGCCTAACTAATTCAGTGGCACACCTAAACGCGAATCTTAAGCTAACTAAGCGCCTCACCTTAACCCAGATCTCCGCAGTGTGTTGATCTGGGCTAAACGATGATTTAACGTAATGGGGGTCACCATCCCTAGCGACGATGCTGATTGTTTATCTAAGTTTTGGCCTGTGTTGTGCGTTCTGAGACAGCGACACTAAAATTAATCCAATTAAAAAAATATTTTTACTGTATTGTAAAAGTGACCCTTAAAACATTATATATTTACAAAACTTGTCTAGATCTTATTTGATTTGTTAAAGTCTCTGCTGTAAATTTAATAAACGCTACCGGTAACACATAGAGATCGCTTATTTCGTTTAGGTCCTTAACACACACTCTGCTCACAAACGTAAAGAGAGAATTCTGGTTCCAAAATAACGGTGTCACGTTCTTTAATTACTTGATCATCTCTGTATTTCAGTTCGTTGGTCTGTTATTCTTTTAAATAACTCTGGGCAATTAGCCAACTCTAAATATGTGTCTCTTAGGGCATACACCCCTTTAGCTCCCGCATTGTTAAGCCCCAGACTAAGCCTGTAACTACTGAATTTCCAATAATCATACACAAATGCATGCAGAACAAATACAAATTAAGCTGTGTGTCATAAAGTTTAATAAAACAATTATTTATAATTTCAAATAATTAAGGGGAGGATTTAGTTTAACCCCGGAGTGTTTATTTTGGAGGAGACTTTATTTCGTGACACCGGAACTAACAATAAAATAATTTTATAAATTTATAACTTATATAGTGCAGTAAATTTGCTAGGAGCTGAGAGTATGGCTGTTCGTATATGACTCCATGTGATACAGGCTAATTTTTACCTACCCTCCCTTATCACACGTCGAAAGACCTCCCCCCCCCTTTCCAATATGACGTTCCAAAGCGTTGACCCCCTCCCCATGAAATAGGTGTTTCAAATCAATTATTTTGTCATTTATGTATGTATTTAGTGTAATGTTGCTCTCTAATATCATGAAACGCGTGAAGCCATATGTAAAACGTCATTAAATACATTGTAAACAAGCAAATATTTAAGGGAAACTTTTATTTTAAGTTGCGCATTTTTTATGGGACGTCACTTTTCTTAAACACTCTCCTCCCCTCATTACACATTGTCAAAAATGTGTGACCCCCTCCCCTGTAGGTTGGTGATGTCAGTTATGGACAAGTAAAAACAAGTATCATATATACACAGCTACATAAATATATGTATACGTTTAAAACATTAGTATCATTATAGAGCAAAACATATAATGACATGGATGGTACTTACTGGCTACTGGTTTATTGAGCATACCTTAAAGATAAACAAAAATGTAATGTAATTATCTTTGTGTTAGTAGGAGGAGATATGATCTCAGGGACTAAAAGACACTCAGAAACAATTATACAATGCCGCTCTATCAGACAGTGATCTTGGCTTTAGTAACCCCAATCCTTTGATAAATGATTCTATTTGTGTAACGCCTGCTTCTATTTAGACCTGTCTAACGATAGACCTAACAATGAACAAATTAAATTTGAGCAATTCAAATAATTCACCTCGCACATTTTCCAATATCTCAGTTCCCTTTAAGAATGCTCAGCTTATAATGTGCAGCCCGTTTATGAGAAACGTCCTAGAACTTTAAATATCATATGGTTGTAATTTTTTAGCGCTATATCCCCATGTGAACAAATTGCGTTTATATATTTGAAAAGTATGTCCTGTATGGATGTAGCCTATCTTCGAGCTTGCACAAGCAACTACTCCTGAACCATACCAGATAGAGGGTTCGGGTCTTTTGCAAATATGTTAAGAAGGTCCCACGGGTCAAAAATAAAATCCCGAAAATGGTGACTGGATTTCCTGGAAAATAAAAATATATATATCTGTATTTTGTCAATTTCTCGCCAACCATGACATCTATAGGGTTGAAACAACCGTAGACTGTCCAGAGGTTCTTCGAAAAAATCCTGGACATTTTTGTTCAATTCCGGGACAAATTAAAAATAAGTTAAAAAAAAACATAAAAATTTCTTTAAATAGCTCACTTAAATCATAAAGCAATCATTAAATAGCCATTCAATATTTTTTTTAAATTGTTTATTCTTTTTAAAAACTCTTTAAATTCAATATATTTTAATAAGTAACCCTTTCGAATATTACTGTAAATTTTTAATTATATTTTTCGCTTGAGTGGATTTTTTCAAGAAATTTGTCATTCTTCTTGATGGCATCATAGAAAATGATGCAATTCATATTTGAATTATTTTGAGTTGATAAGAGGACATCAACTGTGGAGACCTCCAGCTGGCTTCTTTGGTCAGTCCAAATCTGATTCATGTAAGAAAACAAGCGCTCAACTTCAGTGGAGGTTCCTGCTAATGCGAAAGCAAATTGCACTAGTTTTTCCAAATTTACCAGTTGTCCTGTGTTGGTGCGAAAGTGAATAAATAAATTTGCCCAAATCTTATCAGGTGAAAGCTTTTCTTGTAACCATTTCTGAAAATTGTCAGTTATAAAATCTTTGATAAGATTAAATTCGTCGAACAAAAGTCAATTTTGACTTTATTCATAAAAAATACTTCAATTTTCATACAAAAACTTTTTAATTTCTAAATTCCGGGACAAATTGCGTCCCTGACAGGATTCCGGGACAGAGTTGAAATTTAGGAACTGTCCCGGAAAATTACCAGCAGATGGACAGTCTAAACAAACGCCAAACGATAGCAAATAATTAAGAATAATGTTGGAGAAGGAATAAAATTAAGAAACTTAGCTGCGGTGAAATCCAAAGAATCGAAGAAAGACTTTCTTCGATCCTTTGGATTTCACCGCAGTTTAATTTTATTTTTTATTTTTATATTCGTTTTATTTGTGTATTATATGTTCGTTGAAAAGGGCTCTTTGCAGAAACGTTTGCTGTTTTGTTACGTCCGGTCAGGCCAACTCTTACCTTGTTTACGTCTCTTCCATTTAATTTTTATAAGCCTGATTGCAGTCCTACCCCTCATTTTATATGAGGACTAGTTGATCTGTCTGCAATTATCATTCCTGAAAACGATGATGGTGAAAGATTGATGCCAGTCGTAATTATGGATGAACACTCCACTTCCCCATGGTAAGCTGATGTCCAGTGAATACTTTTGAATTAGGCTCAAACATAATTCAAAGGACCACATAATAGCTCAAGATTTTGTTACATAATGTGTCAATATAGTATTTTTAGTCAAATTGTTTTGTTTCCTTTTTATTATTTAATCATCGGAGTGAGGTCAAGTTTCGCTAATCTACTTCTTATCCTGTGTCAATAGATTGCATAATCGGAAGATTAACTAAAACTTTAGCTCACCCATTGTAAATGAAAAGGTAGCAGGTAACTGATGTGTGTCAAGTTTAATTTTTGCAATTTTTGTTTTCAAATTCGATCTAGATTGAGTTACTGTTTCATTCAATAACTTTGACAACAGTTGACAATTACCTACTCCACTAATAGAGTCATTTTTAATAATCTGATAGTGCTTTTAATTAGGGGTGTGTATTTGATTTCGGTCCAGCTCCGCAAATCGGGAATCTCCCGGGATTTCATTTGATAAATGCGGCTGGCCGAAAGAACCCAATTTATATATATTCATGATGACTCTGGCAAATCCAGCCGTTTAAAAAAAATATGACTCCAGCCCTGGCCGGATTTCACTTCATAAATCCGCTCAAATCTGGCTTCGGGCGGATTTCAATAATTTTGAATCCGGTACATCTCTACTTTTGACTTTTAAGTTGAAATTTTATATTTTAATAGTTTAATTGTGGAGTCTATTATAAATTTTAAAATAAATATTTTAATTACGTGTTACGGCATGTTAATTTTTTAAGATAGAAAATTTGACGTACTTGGGGGGGGGGGAGGGGGCAAGATTTGTGACAGTGTGAGGTGGGTCCAAAATGGTCAAAAATAGCGTCACTTACTTTATGGACTGCCCCCAAGACTGATACCAATTAATCAAATTACATTTAGTAATTTTTATTTTGACGCCTTCAATCATATACGTTTGTTTATTAAGACATTATTCATGCTCCATCACCCCAATTCCTCAAGAAACAAACTTAAAGCTTGCGATAATATTTTGAAGTGTTCCAAATGAGAAAACCGTATACGCAGGATTTAGGGTTTTACGTTTAGCGTCGCCATATATAGCTACATAGTTAACCATCGGCATCAAAATGGCTGACAAAATAGAAAAGTTCGATACACTAGAGCAAAAACTTGAATTATTCATTGAAAATACTCGTCAGATGGGAATTATTGTGAGTGACTTCCAACCTCAGGGTCAAAATGTTCTCAACCAAAAAATGTAAGAAAGCCCCTACATGCCAAGGGTTTCATTTCTGCATAGTAAAAAGTATGTCTAGTAAAACGACAGTCGACACTAAGACTAAGTGATGACTAAGTGACTGTGACAGTGTCAGTGTGAGTACTCGGTACTGAGTACAGAGACTGTGTGAGACTGTGACAGTTAAGTATAGTATTAACTTATGTTAACTATTATTAAGAAAATAATATAACTTATAACTGTGGACACTGATGTAGACTGCACATCAACACTGAAGTAGACCGTACACTGTACATAACTATTAACACTACACTACACTGATTCAGTTAGGACTGGGCATTGGCTATTGAGACGCTAGCGTCTTAATAGCCCACAGGCTATTGAGATGCAAACAAAATAAGCCCATAAAAATTAAGTATTTAAGTTGGCATATTTAGGCTATTTCTTTAAGGACGTTTTCAGTGGGTGAAAAAAGATAATAATAGTAGGCACTTCGATACTCGTTCGCGCATCGATCTGCGCATGTCGTAAATTTACGGAAATATTTTTTCGGTAAATTTTTATTAGCTCTACGGAGATCCCCGAATTAGTCGTTTTACGTCACAGTAATCGAAAAACAAATAAATTTGGGCATCGAGTACGTCAATTAGTAGGTTTCCAGTGACGCTATCACTATTCATGCAACGCGGTATTCGCCGGAGAATTTTCTATGTCTCTTGCAACATCGTTAAGCTACTAATGTCTTAAATATTCTGTATTTAATTAACTTACGCTACTTGGACTTATATATACACAATAATCTAATTAATTTTGTTTGGAAAATCATTGATTTCATCAATGTAGCCTTCCATAGTAAGCGATTGACGACCTTTTATATTTTGACAAAACATCGGCACCGTAAAAAACAAATATGGCCGACTTTTTCTTCTTCACCGGCGTGTTAATTTTCTAAGAAAGACTACTCAGCGCTATACTTAATGCATAATTGCAATCATTTAACATCTGAATAAATACAAATAAAACACAGATATTTATATAAAAATAATGTAAAAGGATGATATCACTTTAATAAGGCCAATAATGATCTATGATGGATGAAAATAAATCAATAAAATTGAAATGAATAAGCACTAGTATTAGTAATACTAATACTCTATTCTTAACTATTACTATTACTAATATTAATGTCAGTTTACAAAAAAATACAAGTCCAATTAACATTATACTTATACCATAATACTATTAGTTTTCTTGTATATAATTTCTATAGTATTAGTATTGGTCACAGTATTAGTATATNATATTATTTATAAATATGTGGTATGCTATTAAAACTAATTATAAGAGTAAGAGCATAATTAGAAATTCTTGCTAAGACTAAGTCCAAACTGATACTTACCTTAGAATTAATTAATAGTGTAATCCTTTTATTTTTATTTAATGTTTGATTTTAAACATTTTTAAAAATATCTTATTATATTCTTTTTACATAGATGAGGACATATATTATATACATTTGGCATTTGAAAAACAATTAATATTTTTTACATGTAAAAAAGAAACAAATGTCAATTAAAACAGACATAGGAATCAGGAATAATTACAAGATATAAAAATAATATTTCATTGCAGAACTCTGAATATTTTCCATTGCTAAATAATATATGTAATAAGTTCAGATAAGGGAAGGACAATGACACATGTTATTGTTATGAATGACATTTAAGTAAATGCGCATAATAAATAATACAAGTTATTTACTCAGAAATTGACAGTAAAAATGTTCTTATTCGTATTATCATTTAATGAGCTATTTAAATCTTCAAATACTAATGGATTTTAATTTGAAATTTCAGTAATTAGTAAGTAATCAGTTTTCAGGGTGTGGGGTATTTCCAAAAATAATTTATTGTAACTCGCATTCAGTTTTAATTTAAAAGTCAAATACTTACCATTCAAACATTTAATCATAGTAATTGATTTAAATTTACAATATACTTAATTAAAATACATTTGGCATGCATCTGTTTGTACTGATTTGTATTTATCTATTAATATATTATACATAAAAATAATAATTTTCGCTATGATTTTCTTCAACAAGCTTTCATATATATTTTTACAAAATTCAAAATCTTGATATAATAAAAAAATAACTTAATCATTGTTTTGTAAATTGGATTGTGAATGTCTCCTGAAAATTTGATAACCATATCTCTAAAATTAAAAAAGTTGTGATGGAAAAAGTACAGATTTTGAAATTTGGGTCACATGTATATAAATAAATTACATAGGTTATATAAGGGGCAAAAAAAATTGACAACAAAAATCATAACTCCACTTCTACAAAAGATAGAAAGACAAAACAAATGTTTTTGAAAAGGTCTTAGCAAGCCCTTTAAAATGATATATTAGTTAAGCATATTGGACTACATTTAAATTTTCTGTCAAAGTACCTAATAATAGTAATAAATCATAACTCCACTTCTATAAAAGGTAGAAAGACAAAGCAAATGTTTTTCGTGTCAAGACCTCTAAAATGATAAGCACATTAGACTACATTTACAGTTTCTGTCAAAGTACTTAGTCTTAGTATAAGCCACGCCACAAATTAATTAGCCTAAACAAGCAAATGGCATTTTGCGCATGGATGCGTGGGGGGGGGGGGGGGGTCTCCACTAAATGCTTACTTACACACAACAAATGTAATTTGCATAATACTAAGCCTAGTAATTATACTACTTGTAACATAAACCGTGCAGACTGCAAACGGCTCAAACGGCGTCCGTGACTGACTGAGTCAAGATTGATATGCAAAAATGTTTTATATTTTAATGCAAACGAAATTCTAAACTTTTAAAGTCAGACCAAACCTTCACACATTGCTAAAATATATCAGTGTGATTTATATTTCCATTTCTTGAAATTAGTAGATGTTTCTCTTTCACCCACCTTTGTCTCAGCCGTTCTATATACATAACAGGATTGCAATTTCCCTGCTTATATATAATTTATATTTTATAAGATTTTAGTCCGTCCATGAATGACGTCATGCTATTTTTACCCCCTTTCCCGATTGTCACAAAACTTAAACCACAA
>MUZC01000858.1:133178-144242 GCA_002072015.1 Radix auricularia
CCCCCCCCCCCAAAAAAAAATACCACGTTTCAATAACATGTTTGTCATAGAAATATGTATTTAGTGTAAGTCTTCACTCTAAGCCTAATATCGTAAACAAAATAAATTGTGAGCATTCGAGTTGAACTTTTATTTCAAGTAGCACATTTTGGTTTCTTAAACTCCGCCCACCCCCTTGTCTTACATTCTTGCTAATCCGCTAATTCTTCACCCTTCTCCGCCCCCACCCACAGGCGCGTGACGTCATGTATGGACGGCCCCTTCAAGCATTGTTGAAGACATTAAAATTAGAATTTTCTATTACTTCTTTTTTTTCCAATAAATTCGACATGAAAAAATTTTTTTGTTGCTGTTACATTTAACTCTTAAAGCCCCATAAGGTTTTTAATAAACTTCCGCCTCAGTCCCGTAAGGATTTCCCGTATTACGATCAACCGGTTGTGAAATTAAAAAAATTGCGTAAAATCCATTTATAATATTATTGTCATACTGACTTCATTTTTAAGGCTAAGAATGGCTATTTTACGCATCCAAAAGACCGTACTGTGTTTGAAACAATATTTACCTGTAGCTTAGTACTATTACTTTAGTAATAAAGTATAACGAAAACGTATCTTCGAAAAAAAACCCGTTAAAACTACCGAAAAACATCTCGAATCCAGCGATAACACTAGTGCCGGCAATGGCCGCCATTGCCGGAAGTCAAATACACCGTTTTTCTAGCATTGAAGAGTTTTTACTTGCCGAGATCTCATTTCTAACGAGAATGTATCTAGGGACGCATTACGACGCTTTAGGGATAGCGGGAAGAGACGCATTACGACGCTTTGCGACTTTAAGAGTTAAATATGTATTTACTTTAATTCAATTGGAACAATCGAATATTTTTGTAAAAGTTTTATTTAAAGTTGCGCATATACACTTGACATCATATTTAACACCCTCTCACACACCGTCACAAATGCTTGACCCCCTACATACCCAACTTGGCGCGTGATGTCAGTCAAGCATGACAACTTAATTTTCATTGGCTTATTTTGTTTGCGTCCCAATAGCCTATGGGCTATTAAGACGTTAGCGTCTCGATAGCCTGTGGGCTATTAAGATGTTAGCGTCTCAATAGCCACGTCCATAGGACTGTACATCAACACTGATGTAGGACTGTACATCAACACTGATGTAGGACTGTACATCAACACTGATGTAGGACTGTACATCAACACTGATGTTGGACTGTACATCAACACTGATGTAGACTGTACTGTACTGCAACAATCAACACTGATGCTGATTGTACACTACACTGTAGACCTGTAGTTGTAGCTTTCATTTAATTTTTGAAGTGTCTGCTGCTACGACAAAGTAATGGCAGACAACTCAACGAGACTTGGCTAGTGCTACGACATGTCATAAAACTAATAACACCCCTGTGAGTTGTCTGCTTTTACGACTGGTTGTAAATAAATGCTGTACTTTAATTATGATAATACTAATAATTGCAGCTTTTATTTAATTTTTGAAGTGTCTGCTGCTACGACAAAGTAACGGCAGACAACGCGGTGAGATGTTGCAGGTACTACGACATGTCGTAACGCCAGCAACATCCCCCCGGATCGTCTGCTGTTACGATATGTCGTAAACAATTTGCTGCATTTCAATTATGCTAATAATAATACTTAAATACTAAACTATAGTCATAATAGTTCTCATAATAAAATATCATGATTATTAGGGAAGCCTAGTAATGAATTTTAAAGGTTAAAAAAAATCTAGTGACAAGTCTGCTCACGGTACATTTTATTATTCCACACGAAACAAATTATTTTACATTCTTACGATTGTGCGTGAATCGTTTCTTGAAGATTTTCATTTATGGCTTTACTTTACAGTATGCTAAGTTTTAATACTTGGCATTGGCATCACTTACACAAGTATAGTATTAACTCTTAAAGCCTTCAATAAACTTCCGCCTCATTCCCGTAAGGATTTCCCGTATTACGATCAACCGGTTATGAAATTTAAAAATTTGCGTAAAATCCATTTATAATACTAGTGTCATACTGACTTCATTTTTAAGGCTAAGAATGGTTATTTTACGCATCCAAAAGACCGTACTGAGTTTGAAACTATATTTACCTGTAGTTTAGTTTTAGTAATAAGTATAACGGAAACGTGTCTTTGAAAAAAACACGTTAAAACTACCAATAAACATCGCAAATCGAGCGATAACACTAGCGCGGGCAACGGCTGCCATTGCCAGAAGTCGAATACATCGTTTTTCAAGCATTGAAGAGTTTTTACTTTCCGAGATATCATTTCTAACGAGATTTGTATCTAGGGACGCATTACGGCGCTTTAGGGATAGCGGAAAGAGACGCATTACGACGCTTTGCGACTTTAAGAGTTAAGGTTGTTAAGACCGCTCGTTTTTGAGGACCGGTTAACTGTTCAAAAAAAGACCGGTTAACCGTTGGTCCCAAGTTTTACTATGTTTTGTGAACCAATAACAGAAAGCATCACCCTGCCCCGCGTTGTCTGATTTAACATCAAAGCGCCTATTATGTACCGACGCTTGGGTTCACTTCTGCTGCGCTACCGTCAAACCAGCCAAAATTAAAATATTTTAAAAAGTCGTTCCAACAATGAAGTAAACCGTAATGACTAATAATTAATTTATTTATTAAAAGTATTAAAACGACATGTTATCAAGTCAGTTCATTTGTGAGGACTGGTTAACTCTTTAAAAAAAGACAGTTTTACTGTCCAGTCCGTATTTTTCCTTAATTTGTTTGAGAACCAACAAAGTGAGTGTGTACAGCATCAATTTTTCCCCACGCGTGGTCTGATAGTGACTTCAAAGAACATGTGACTTCACCGCCGGCTTGTGTTCAGCTCTGATGCGCTGTGCTCCTTTTCCAACGCACACGAAATAAATCTTTAGAAAAATCTCATTTTAATAAGAAACAGACTATAATTACATCGTTGTCTATTTTGTGAGCACATGACATGGACTACTATCATTGCGATCTCCGTCATTAATTTTTTTTAAAATATATTTTTTTGGATGCGGGGAAACAGACATTAAACCGATGACTAGAGAATGCTGATAGGTCACTGGAACATACACTTTTTTAGCTTTCCTTGTCTTTACAAGAAACAGACTATAATTACATTGTTGTCTATTTTGTGAGCACATGGACTTCTATCATTGCCATTCATTGTGATTTTGATTTTTTTTCAAAGTACGGTGTTTTGTGGTTGTAGTGGAAATTCTTTATTTATAATCATTTTCTTTTACTTACAATAACTTTTATCAAATTACTTTTTCTTTTCTTGATAAAGTCTTTTCATTTAACTGATTGTCACGTAATATAAATTGTAACAGTCGGCGATCTTTGCTGTTGTTCACATCAAACCGCACTGTTGCTAGCTCTTGTACAGAGCCTAGACAACTAAGCAAATTAAAATTTAAAAACATCATTGTTTTGTTGTAAGCGGAGTAATTAATAGTGATGACGTGTATATTATTTATCTACAGAAATATGAATAAAGCTATTTAAAGTCACCATCGCACTCATTATTAGTCTCGTATGCTGCTCTGCATCTTAACCATAACACAACAAAAACGAAGTCGGGGTAATAAGCTTATACGGGCTTATGGAATTTGCGGTTAACCGGTCCTGATTAAGTGGGACCAAACTGGTTAACCGTTAAGAACCTTATATAAGATAGCAAAATCACCCGACATATTTATAATCAGTAGACCAATATTAGTTTCTTTAAATAAATTTAGATTTTAGAATTAATACACAAACAAATAAGCCCGGATCTATTATGTCATATTATGTTATAATATATATGCAAATACAATATAAAGAAGAGTTTGTTAAGATATTATAGCAACTTAATTCTTTCCAAGTGTCTACTGCAAAGAGTGACTAAGACTAGTCGTAGCAGAAGTTGCATATGTCATAGCACTAGCAACACCCTGTCGAGTCGTCTGTCGTAACTCTAGCAACATCCCACCAGATCGTCTGCTGTTACAACATGTTGTAGCACTAGTTTCCTGACTAGCGGTATGACTTGTCGTAAGGCTAGCAACATCCTACTTAAAAACTAAGTAATAGTTCTCATAATCAAATTTCAGGACTACTATGGAAGCTGATTATTGAATTTTAATTGATTTTTATTGATTGGAGTACACTTAATGACAAACATTTATAAATTTAGATAATCACCGTCTGACATGAGCCCATCGGCAATCAATGAAGAAGCCATCAATCGTCTCCCCCAAGTGCCAACAAACAAGGCACTGGATGACCCACCTACCTTGCTCGAGACCCAGAAAGCAATCTGTCTACTTTCAAGTGGCAAAGCACCTGGTTCAGATGCCATACCAGCTGAGGTATACAAGGAAGGGGGACCAGCCCTAACTGAAAGGCTCCACCAGCTATTTCTCTTGATATGGGAGCAAGAGAGGATCCCGCAGGATTTCAAAGATGCATCCATTGTACATCTTTATAAAGGAAAGGGAAATAGACTGGTTTGTGACAACCACAGAGGCATATCCCTGCTTTCTATCGCAGGAAAGATCCTAGCCAGAATCCTGCTAAACCGCCTCACAGCTCATCTTGACCAAGGTCTCCTGCCTGAAAGCCAGTGTGGCTTCCGAAGAGAGCGAGGAACCATCGACATGATTTTTGCTGCCAGGCAACTACAAGAGAAATGCCAGGAGCAGAACTCTGACCTTTTCTCCACCTATGTTGACCTAACCAAGGCATTCGACACAGTTGGCAGAGAGGGTTTGTGGAAGATCATGGAGAAGTATGGTTGCCCAAGCAAATTCATTTCCTTGGTTCAACAATTCCACGAGGGCATGCAGGCCAGAGTCCAGGACAGAGGAGAGTCATCTGACCCTTTTCCTGTCACAAACGGTGTCAAGCAGGGATGCGTCCTGGCCCCAACGCTATTCAGCATCATGTTCTCTGCCATGCTGACAGAGGCCTTCAGAAACGAAGATGTTGGTGTTAAGCTGAGGTACCGTACGGATGGCAAACTGTTCAACCTTCGGAGGCTTCAGGCAAAAACCAAGGTCAGGACAGACACAATCAGGGACCTGCTCTTTGCAGACGATTGTGCCCTCAATGCTGCCTCAGAGGATGACATAAAACGCAGTGTTANCCTGTTCTCCAGCGCCTGCACTAACTTTGGTCTGACAATTAACACAAAGAAGACTGAAGTCCTTTATCAACCCGCGCCTGGAAAGCCTTATGTTGAGCCCATCATCACTGTCAACAACCAGAAACTCAACGCAGTGAAACGCTTCACATACCTAGGCAGCACACTGTCACAAAATGTCACCATCGATGACGAAGTGAATGTCAGAATTGCCAGGGCCAGCTCCACTTTTGGCAGGTTGTACCCGAATGTCTGGAACAGAAGAGGCATTACCATCCAGACCAAAGTGAAAGTATATAGGGCAGTTGTGCTCCCTACACTGCTTTATGCATGCGAAACTTGGACCGTATATCAACGCCATGCTAAAAAGCTGAACCACTTTCACACAACAAGCCTCAGGAAGATTCTGGGCATAAAGTGGCAGGACAAAACTCCAGACACCACGGTACTAACCAGAGCTGGCCTCCCCAGCATCTTCACCCTACTGATGCAGTCACAGCTTCGCTGGGCAGGGCACCTAACCCGAATGCCAAATGAGAGACTACCAAAGAGACTCTTCTATGGCGAGCTCCAGGATGGCCAGCGGTCCCATGGTGGACAAAAGAAACGCTTTAAAGACACATTGAAAGCATCTCTGAAAGCGTTTGCAATAAACCCAGACACGTGGGAGGAAGCTGCGTTGGACCGGTCCACCTGGCGCCAATCCATCCATGAAGGTGCCAGGACATGCGAGGCAAACAGGATTAACGCCGCAGAAAAGAAGAGGCAAGCCCGAAAGGCCCGTGCTGTCAACCCTCCAGGAGACAATGTCTCTTCTGTTCCCGAACTTTCCGTGCCAGGATCGGCCTTGTCAGCCATCTGCGCACACATAGGCAAAACAAGTCCCAGCAACCCTCGGATGACTAAAGTGGTCCTCGTTGATTCGACGGACGAACGAACGAACGATAGTAGCATACGTTTGGTGGTAAAACCGGTAGTGGGATCTAATCCCGCTCCCATCCAGTTTTAAATAGGTTTTTTGTGTGTGTGTTTGTTTGTTAAAACAATCATAATGAATGCACTGGTGACTGTAATTTTTGTTCTTTTTATCCTGAAAAGCAGATGCGTTGATTAAACTTAGGGTTCTACCGATATGCCTTTTTGTCGGTATTACCGATACTTTTTTTTCAAAACAAAGTTTCTGATGACTTATGTTTACAAGTTCCAGATCATGATCTACATAGACATTGTGACATATGAACATGACTCACGACAAAATGAACTGTCCTTTTTAAAAATGTAAATAAAAATATAAATAGTAACATTATCTTAGATATACAGACGCTCCTTCTATGCAGAAGATAATTGCGTCCACAGACCATGAGAGATGATCTGTTGGCAAGTGATGCAGCGGTCACAGGCCACGGCTATAGGGGTTCCACGCATTACCCCAGCCGCCTAACTAATGTCTAGTTAGGTACCCATTCGGAGCTGGGTGACTCGGGGACTCCTCAGGCCCCGAGAACAAATCCTCACCTTTGTGTGGATTCGAACTCGTGACCATCGGTATGACAGTCGAGAGCGCTACCTCTCGACCACCTTTTCAACCTTCGGGTTTGACTTACAATTGTTAATTTTAACCGATAGTTAAATAAATTTTGCATATGCCCAATTTTTATGAATGAAACAATGAGAACAAAACAATAGTAATAGTAATAGAGTGAACATGAGGTTTAAGGATGAAAATGAATTGTTTCCAATGACAGATTTGCACATGGTACATTTTATTAGTCAACACAAAACAAATTGGCTTAGATTCCTGCAATTGTGTGCGAATCCTTGCTATCTGGAATCTAGAGTATTTTCATTTATGGTATTCTAAATTTTAATGCTTGTCATCGTCATCACTTACACAAGTATAGCAAAATCGGCCGATATAATCGGTAGACCTATATTAAATCTATTTAAATAATCAAAATAAATTTAGATTTTAGAAGTAATACACATAAATAAGCCCAGACATATTAATAATTAATGTCACATTATGTGAGTATAAAATATAAAGAAGAGTTTTTTAAGATATTATAGTTATAGCGACTAAGACTTGTCGCAGCAGAAGTACGTCATAATGCTAGCAAAATCCTGACGAATCGTCTGCTGCCAAGACATGCCATTGCAGCAGTACCTGGCAAGCGGTACGACATGTTGTAACACTAGCAACATCCTTTAATTTTTTATGCTGGATGGGTGTAACGTGGCAGATTAAACCCCTGTCCAGAATATACCCCAGGGGTTAAACTGGCTAAGGCCACACTATAGTTTTAGCTGGTAGGTATGGAGACAGTATTTTGGTAGTATTCTGCAGTTTATTTATTATTTTTTATAGTCTACTTCCTGTTTCAAAGTTGCAGTTCTCAATTATTTAAAAATGTACCTCTCGACTACACCATTTTTACTTATTATTTCTGTAATTGTGCTTATAGGGCCTTAAACTATATAAATATTTAAGATGTAACAATAGCATTTTTGGCATAGTTGGCATATTCATAGTTTGTAAGTAGTTATACTATGACTATTAAGTCATGTCATTAATGTCAGTTAATATTAACATTGTATTTTTATCTTATATTAATACATGATGTTTTAAATTAATCAAATTCGTTAAACCTACAGACAGACTATGGTTACAGAAATGAACGAAATTGACAAACTGAGGACTCAAGTTCAAGATGTTCATGTACCCTTAGAGGTGTTTGAGTAAGTGAAATATTGTACAATATCAGTTATTAGCTGCCCATTAATGTTTTACTTACACTTAAACCTGACAGAATAGCTATATTATATTTGCAGTTTATCAACAATATCATTCTGCGATGTTGAAAATTTTCAGCTTCTAGCATTAATTATTCTACAGTGTTACAAAAGAATAAAATCTTTGTGTTGTTATTAAGATAGTGAGATTTTTATGATATATGATGACTGATTCTGCACTGTAAATAGTGTCCAAGTGTAAAATTTAAATAGTTCTTAGATTGCAAGTGATATTAATCAGGATGTTTCGTGCTATTGCTGAAATTGAAATGCTGTATTCGTAAATAGTGTAATTTTAATACATTTATGTTCATTTGGTCAATGGGAAAAATTGATTTTTACCTTTTTTTTTTGTTTTATTTAACTCCTAATTGATTACTCTTGAAAATTGAGAGAAAAATCCACTATTGGAATTATTGTTTTAGTATGACCATGGTATGCTTAAAAAATGTTCACGGTGTGCTGAATTTAGTGCTCTTATCTTTAATCAAAATTTTCTTTAACATAGGCATGGGTGTTTGCTCTTCTTAACAGAACACATATTTTATAACTCTCATAACATTACTTGAGTATTCAGTGCCTGGTGTGAGTTAACAAAGTAAAGTGGAAAACTTAGTATTAATTAGATGATCCATTCATAAACGGTGCTATGCACGGCCACACATTCTCATCTCATCGTGTTGATAAACCTTTTTATTTGTAAATGTTGTTGTTGTTTTTTTTCAAATACAGCAAGACTAGTGTCTAAAAATATAAATCCCCACATACATGAGCTCAAAATGATCAATTGTAAGTTAAACATATCTGGGTCTGTCAAATGTCCTAACTAGTTGGTTTTTTTTTTTTAAATGCCCGTAGTCCTGACAAAAACCTCAGAATGATTTATAGCTGATTTTAAATAAGTCAGAGGTAGAATGTTCTTTATAACCAATGTGTGATCAGTGATTCATTTAGTCAAAATATTTACAGGCCACTATATATTTGAGACAGCACAAGATACAACATAATTGATAAATATTATTTAGACTCTCTTTTATAAGATGCTTTTGCCTTTTTAACATCAGGCCCCAATTCTCAAGAACATAAATAGTGTGTAAAATTTTAAAAACTGCCAATCACAACCCCTGTAATACCAGGAAAAAAGTGGTGATTGGATATTGTACCATTTGATAAATGGATGTACACCCTCAAGATTTGCCAGTTTCAGAATCGTCACTTTAGGTGCATATTGTATTTCTTGATTATTTGAAGAGTTCAAAGACTGTCAAATTGAAGATGGATCTTTATCATTGTGAATTACAGTAAATTATTGTAAAAACAACAGAGAGTAAAGACTCGATTGAGTCTCATTTTCAATATTATCTAAAGACCACAGGTTGGGGAAAATCATGTCTTCTTACTTAGGGATGTGGTTTAAGTTAATTAGTTACAAGTAGTGAAATTTCCCTGGCTTTCTATATTACTGTTTATCCTTCCTGAGTTGCAGCACCATATTAATTATCAATTTATTATTATCATTTATTAATATTTATAGTAAGGGGCTATAAGAATTTGAGTAATATTTATGGTGATGGGGAACTTAAATATCATGTTGGTTTGTTTGTTTAAAAAAAAAATTTCATCTTGTTTTTTTTACAGCTACATAGACCAAGGTAGAAACCCCAATTTATACACAAAAGACTGCTTAGAAAAAGCTCTGGCCAAAAATGAACAGGTCAAGGGGAAAACAGATAATTTAAAAGTAAGCCTTTTGTCTGTTCATTTAAAGAATAAGTAATGAAATAAATGAGTTCTAAGTTATTTGTCATGATCTGCAATATAATTTTGATAAACTTTATCTGTTTATTTTACAGAGGTTCAAGGCTATGTTGCTGCTGGAACTGTCCAAAGTTTTCCCATCTGAAATGGAAATGTACAGAGCTCTCAAACAAGGAAGGGGTCCAACATAACAGTATCTGATAGTTTCTTGTAAGATATGTAGAATATCCTGTCATTTACATCATCACCACTCACACAGAGATGTTGTAAAAATCACTTTTATTTTGATTTATTGAGTCAACTTCATCATACACTTTCATGAGCTGCTCAAGGATCCCACTTAATCTTGGACATTGTTCATTTGGATAATTTTTTTTAACTTGATGTAACTGATTTTTATGTATTTATGAATTCTTTTATTTGTACAGTGTTATATTTCATTGCGTAAAAATAGTTTCTCATTGTTTTTTTTTCATTTTATGAATTATTATTTATTGTTAAACCCATGTTCAATTTGAAAGAGCTAAAAAATGGCTCTTCTAAAACAATAAGTGTGTTTTGGAGCTTGAATGGTTTATTGAACAGTTGCGTGTGCAAGTTTTGAAAGTAGTAAATAATGTAAATACAATTTAATGTTTCTTTGATTGAATGTTTAAATATTTTGGATTTTTTTTCACAGGCAGTTGTAATATATGCCTTAACGAATAAATGGTTGTGTTACTGTTTTCTATGACTTTATTATGTTATTAAAAATGTATGTGTTTTATTTGAAATTCATATGTATATTGATTTATACACCTGGACTGGAATGGAATAAGATAAATAATTTTTATGGCTACAACTACAAGTGAAAAAAAAACATGAAAAGAAGCCAGTAACTTCATTCAACTAATTCATTTAATCCTGATTTTCTCCATTATAAAATCAACCCCTATAATGAGAATGTTATAGCTCATTATAAGCACTAGAAAATTGATGTTCTATTTTTTTCCCTGCACTCTAATCCTTTCTAAATCAAGCATCTCCCATAGAATAACTTTCACTTCAATAGATCTAAATTGTAACTAGAGCCACACCAAATTGTTCATTTTGAGAAATTGACATTGTGTCTGCCAAATACCTGTCAACTGCTTACTAGGAGTGTCAAACTGGTATGTGTACTACCCTGGGCAACAATTGAAACTGCTAAGGGGCAGTCCATAAATGACGTCACGCACCTAGGGGGGGAGGGGGGTCACACTTTGTGACGATGCGTGACGTGGGGGAGGGAGGGGGGTTGAAGAAATGTGACGTCACATCGAAAAGGTAACTTTAAATAAAACCACTGAAATATTTGGT
>MUZC01000858.1:144470-155523 GCA_002072015.1 Radix auricularia
TTATTATAAATTTGACAGAAAGGATACTTGATACAGTCAAGTCATGTTGATTAAGATTATTGTCACTTTTGTCAATATAAATGAAAGTAGGTTGGATTTAGGTGTCTTCTTATAGTACGTCAATAAGAAATCTACATATATAACAAATTTTAAAAATGCATTTTCTGGAAGGAACCCGTTCAATAGTGGGCATATGTTACCAAGCGTACACGACGTGTTTGAATATATCTAGTGGAGTGGAGTGGATGTTATATGTCCCAAAATGAGCCTGCATTACCCCCAAAAATTCCCTTTTGACCCCAGATGTTATTTTAAAAAAGTATTATTTTAAAATAACTTTTTTTTTTATATATAAACAAAGAAGTTACAAACAATGATTTATAGTCAATGCTTAATTTCTATGCACTAAAAAAAAATATAAAACATTTCGTTTTTTTTTTTTTGAAGTTGAAGGCTGGTTAAAAAAGTTAAATGGTTTGAAAATAACGGACCGTTTCAATAGGATACCTAAATATTAAAATTATAAAAGTTTATATTAACATTACTGTTAACCCAAAAGTAGCGGATTCTAGCAAATTTTCTATGCCCACAATGATTGAGCATTACTCCCAAGAGTTCCCTTTTTACCCCAAATGAGATAATTTATTGGTGACATTATATTTACAACTGTTGTGTGACGTATGTGAAATCCTGAAGAAGAAAGAATTGAAAAAAACAAACTAACAAACTTGTGAGCTTCGGAGTTTAAAGTTATGATAATGTTGGATATTTTAATAATGTCATAGTATTTCAGTCCTCTACTTGCAAGAATTACTGTATTTTGCGACGCACAAGATGACACCCTACTTTCCTGCACAAATGTGGGGTTCATACAGAATGGGCCATTTTCCTCTTCCCGCGCATACCTAATAATTTTTAGAAAACATGAGATGTGATATCAATGTGATAATTTTAGATCAAATGCCTTTGATGTGCATCTACTTAGCAGGGAAACTGTCATTAGAAAATCGAAATTAATTTGAGGAATTGTCTTTTATCTATATATTCTAGGTCTTTAACAATGCAATGATCCTTGTAATATCAATAGTCACATTATCGAGCTTAATCGTGAAGGTTAATCCCATCAATGATTTTTTACATTACGGCTGCATTGTTCGTTAGCTGTCTTGCTATGCCATGGCAACTAAACATTTTTTTAAAAATGTAATATATAAAACAAGCCGAATTCATACTTAATCTTATAGGGCTTTAAGCTGTGTAGGGGCTCATTATGCTAACAAATAAGTACAGAGAAAATTATGTCAAAACGGGAAAAGAATGCAGAGGTACTTGGTGAAATGGAAAAATTCTTGCCAATCGTCTGATACGAAAAAGTTTGAGAATCACTGGCTTACAATTTATTTAATTTATTTAATATCTTTTACATAGCTTCACTCATGTTACGATAATANTGGGGGGGGGGGGGGGTCAAAGTTTTGTGACGTACTTTTTGAGGGGGGGTCGACGATTTTGTGACGACGCGTGATGTAGGGGGAGGAGGGGGTAAAAAATCAGCCAAAATCGAGTGACGTCATTTATGGACGGCCCCTAAGTGAAATTTTTCATATTTTTTTGTTATCCCAAAAAGGATTTTAAAAAACTCGTCTGAATGGAGTTTTATGAAAAACTTATGTCTCTTACCCTATTAAAAATTCAAATCTATATAGTTAACTTATAAGAAATCTGTAAAAAAAAAAAAATACCAAAAAAAATAACTTTAAAACTTGAACATCTCAAGACTACAAAAATGAGTCAGTCATCATAGCTGTTTCATCCCTTGGACTCTTCATTTATTTTGGAACAGCATTCAAGTCCACGTCCATTTCAGTGAGCAATGTGAATTTTGTTTATTATGGAAAGCAAAAGTCTTGCTATTACTAATCGCTCAAGTCTCTAACCTTCCCACCTACCACTAATAGCACTAGGTATAACATAAAACACTGGCTAGTACAATTTCTTTTATTTACAGCAACCTCATGTCAATATTCAGATAAAAGATCAAATTTATGGCACGGTCAAGCACATCATCCATTGGTACTTTTTGGTCAACACTGTTAGTGATGGGCAATGGTCAACCATCATTTACTGCTCCTATAGTAACATGCCGTGTGCCACTGTAGTAAAATGTTGTATTCAGCTATCACTGTTTAGTGATAAGCCACATCTCCTAACTTCTAAATTGATGATCTGCAAAAATATTTTTAAAATACATTATTTGAAGTGTAGGCTTTTAACCGAAAATATGTTTTGTAATACAAAAACTATTTCCTTTGATTGAACATACAGTTCCCAGTTGGTTCTACCTCAACTCAAACATAAAGCTCCCGGTGGGTTCTACCTCAATTTGATTTATCAATTGAGCTGAAAGTTATAAAATCATTTAACTAAGGAGTCAATGGCCTAAATATGTTAGGAGCTAAGTGATTATTACACCATGATCTAAACATGCACACTATGATCTAAATGTGATTTAGTCGAGTTCCACAAAATTTAATGTTTGCTTTCCACCTGTGCTTTTGTGAAGTTTTTAAATGTGATTTTGTTATATTTTTCTGTAAAAAAAGAGCACCAATCTACAGATAAAAAAAAGTACTAAAACTAAATTAAAGATGGTTTTTTGGATACATAAAATAACCATTCTGTAAGCTTATCCTAAAAAATGACAATAAATACATTTACCACAATTTTTAAAAATTCATAACCTATTGATTGCAATGTACATGAATCCTTAAAAGACTGATGCATAAGTTTACAAAAAATCTTACAGGATGCTACGAGTTAAAAAGAAGATTCTTATTTTGAAGCACATTTATATTTAAACAATGTTCCCTTTAAGGTTCATTGGTCCGTGTGCAAAATAACAAACTCATGTGCAAAGTCGCACAGTATCCATTTTTTAGGCAACATTTTACACCTCATTAAAACAGTTATTACATTATCCTTAACAAAATTTGCTGTGCAGCAACTCTAAACTGCACGGCACTGGTCCGATATCGTGCAGCTCAAAGGGAACATTGGTCACAATCACACCTACTATATGTGTATAGGTCTGTGACTTAATTATATATCCAGAGGATAAAAAGACAAAGAACACACAACAGTGACTAGTAACTCCAAGATAGTGAATTCACAAGAGTGTTGAATACTGATACATTTTTAACAACTGTTTTAATACCTTTCGCAACTGCCACATATTTTTACTCTACTCTCTGCTCACATAGACAAACAAATTTCGCCCAAAACCAACTAAACCCTTTTTCCCATAAAATAACAAGTTAAATAAAATAAAATGTCAAAGTGACACAAATAATCTCCACACCCAAACACTTTGAACATTAAATCCAACATTTTACAGCTCATGAATGGAAAAAAAAAGAACTGCATCCATCAATTTCCCAATTTCATATCCACCTTCCTTGGTAATTTTTGACAAAACAATCTGTGATGTGATGAACCTACAAGATTAGACCATTGCAAATAATTGTTCACGTTCTTCAACTGAGATGTACCACTTAAATGGTTACACTTAAAATAATATTCACCTGTGTAACTTGAGAATACACCACTGTTTTCATTTCTTCTGTCAAGTTCCTGGATGTTGTCAAAGTCTGCATAAAGCAGGTGATTTTTTAGTAAACAGATAAATTGCTACATTTTTAATGTATACCACATAGAAAAAATATTCATAATTTTAAAAATTTACATTGTAATTGCATTTATAATCTATAGATTTTTTAGCTGTGGTTAAATTGTCTGAAACCAACATTAAAGACAATTAAGAATGACTTTTAGGGAACTTTTATTATTTATCATATATAGGTCAAGGAAAGCAAGGTCAAGGAATGCAAGTAATGACAGTGAAACTGTAAGAAAGTATAAGTGACCTCCTTAGCTGAACTCACCTTTAGTAAGACCATGCTAACATTAAATAAGTTCCTGGAGCATGCTGGATACATCTTATTGCTCTGATTCACTCCCTTTTCTGACAGGACATGATCAATAATTCGCTTCAATTTCTGCAACAAAATGAATGATGATGGCATGAAAAGTTGAACCCAAATAAATTAAATTCTCACTTTAATTTAGTATTACATGGTAGGGGGGATGTGTGTTTCATCCATAAAGACAAGGGAAAGTTTCAAACAGTCCATCTCATTAAATGTTATGTTTAATTAAGATATTCATTTTTTAAATTGAATTCATTTATAAACAAGTATGTTACTATTTTTATGAAAAGAGGGAATGCTCAACAACTGTTGCGACTATTTTGACAATGCTAATTTTAAAATTATTTAAATTATTTTAAAGCCAATTCTGTAGTCTGGTCGATTACTCGTATGAACCATGTAATCAGACTTAAATCTTGTTGTTTTCTCTCAACAATTTGAGTTTTATTGTTAATTTTTTAATAGTCTAACTCTAATGTGGATATTGGCAACTAGCTTGGAGGGAGGTAGAGCTGGGTATTGTAGAGTGGCAACTAGCTTGGTGGGAGGTAGAGCTGGGTATTGTAGAGTGGCAACTAGCTTGGAGGGAGGTAGAGCTGGGTATTGTAGAGTGGCAACTAGCTTCTAGGGAGGTAGAGCTGGGTATTGTAGAGTGGCAACTAGCTTCTAGGGAGGTAGAGCTGGGTATTGTAGAGTGGCAACTTGCTTGGAGGGAGGTAGAGCTGGGTATTGTAGAGTGGCAACTAGCTTGGAGGGAGGTAGAGCTGGGTATTGTAGAGTTAACATAATGCCAGCACATGTAAAGAAAGGAGGGGGTATACACAGAGGCGTCACTAGGGTTGGTGTCACCCGGAGCGGCCCGCCCCCTCCGCACCCCCTAGCGACGTCACTGGGTATACATATTTTTGTTAGACTTCCTTTAAGAACAATCCCCGTTATGTTCATAGTTTGAAAACTAAACTAGTGCTTCATTTTCAAAAAAACTTAATGTTTACCCGTTGAAACTCAAAACTGTTTTTGACAAAAAAGTTAATCTCAAGAAGATGTTAATAAATAACGACAAAATATTTTTTCATTATTAAATTAAATCTTTTTTTTACAGTCACTGTCTGTACATAGGTTTAACTTGCCTGTTTGTGTCTTTCAGAACGCTTCATCTTCTCTGCCTTGCTCCCATTCCTCTGACTAGATGGTGTCCCCTGAGTTACGCTGTCATTAGAATCCTCCTCTGTATAACTACTTTTAAAACTTGAAGACCCTTGATTTAACCTGGTCACACTCTGAGGGGATTGGCCACCTGAAATACAATGTCTTTGTTTATTCATATATGTACATTTCATTAAATAAGATTATTCTTATGTTCATGTTTCTTTTTAAAAAACAAATTCCATTTTAAATGTTGCCCATTTTGAAACATTATAACAATTATTTAACTGTTTCAGAGGAATACTAGCACCCATATTGAAACAGCGCAAACCAAGAACAATCCCTTTTCATTGAAATATGAAAATATTCACTTGATGATAGATTTGTCATTATTGGGCTGACAGGAATCACTAACTTGATAAACTTTTTTCTTTGAAGAAGTATGTGCACCTTTAGATCTGATGGCTAATTTGTCCTAAATTTTGGGAAACTGGTAAGAAAAATGATGATATAAATGAAAAATATCCAACCTGATGATTGTGAAATATTAAACAAAGATGAAGTTGACTTTCTAGGTGATCTGCGAACTGGAGGGTCAATACTAGAAGACAGAACTGTTTTTCTAGGTCGAGTTTTTCTATGTTCTGTACTGTGGCTTGAATTTAAAAATAAGTTATTCTTGGGACTTGAAGAGCGAACAACTTTTGAGTCTGAAACATTTCTAGACATCTGCCTCTTATGAGGACTTGTACGAGTGCTAGTTGGGGTCACTTGGCTGAGATTTAAGGACCTTTTCATCTTAGGACTTGCGCTGCCAGAGCTGCCAAATGATGCTGAAGTAACAGGTGTTGAAGTCAGTGGCGTACATTTACGGGGATTGCTGTGACGTGCCACAGGCTGTTTAAAGAATTTGTCAATTGGTGTGGCAGTCTGCGGAGTTGAGCTGAAATCATGATATTGAGAATTAAATGAGATTTAAAGGATTATCAAAATGTCCAGCTGTTTTTTGTCTTTCAAGTACATAATGTAACACAGTGGATCCTCTTATTAAGAGCATGATTCATTCCAGAATTTTACATGTTAAGAAAACACTCGTTAAGCAAAACAATTTTTCCTATTCAAATCAATGTGAAATACAATAATGCATTCCATGCATAAAAAATATATTTTTCAAAACATTTCATTCAAATAAAATTCCTTTACTTATGACTTTTTAAGGAGTGTGACAACTTGGAATACAATTCAGATTTGAAACAAAAAACTTAATTAAAAATATGAATTTATGAAAAATAATTAATCCTTTTAAAATAGAAAACTATCTATAGACATTTGTTTTTGCCAATGCTTCAAAATTTGACCTAATGTGTCATAATTGTTTCACAAACATTCTTGACACTCCCTTTGAAGCATCCATCTTTTTTTAATTTTGATTTTGTTCTTGAGAATCGTTGCTGTTGACCGAGTGCATATGCGTGTTATATTAGCCACATTCGCACAAATGAATGTCAAGAAAAAGGGACTTCCTCTTTCTGCGTAACTCTTTTTTTTGCTTGTTTGCCAATTACTCGTTCCACTGAATTTTCAATTAGAAACCATACAAACTTATATATATCAATATCAATTAATTTCGCTCCTTGAAATCATTTAAAAAATTTTTAAAAGTGAGCTAAATCATTAGTACTTGACAGATATGATTTTATTCATGACTCGAATATTTAAATTTGGTTAACAGAAGGCCATTTTAAAAAAAAGAATTATAGCCTATATAAAACAAGTAACTTATTTAAATTAAACAAAAAAAGAGAATATTTAGGAAAAATTACTCCTCAATTAATTAAGATAAAAATATTATGATTTTAAATATGTTCAAACGCAGAACTCACCATTGTTATAGTAGATATATATTTTGTATGTGGATCTTATCTATTGTCAAAATCAAATTTTGAAAGCAAAATTTAACATATATTTCTTTTTTATCCAAATGCATTGCAGTAGCCATTATTTGATAAGGATGTAAGTAAAATGAGTTGTGTGTTAACTTAATTTGCTGATAAATTGATGATGAAGCAATTAAAATGAGATGTATGCAAATTTTGCAAAAGTAGGAATGTAGGTACTTGTTTCTTTCATTTATTTACTACAAATAGCTAAAATTGGGAGGGGGGTGGAGGGATTTAAATAATTAAAGAAATAATCAAACTATTATCTGGGTGGGGTATTTACTTTTAAGATAAAGGTAAAAGAATTTACCTAATAATATAAATATAATATCCTGGAGCATTGTTTATATTATATTTGTTGATCTGACAATAGTACATCACGTGTTGAACTTATAAAAATTGTGCATGACTCGTTGATCTTAGGTGAACTGCACAGCTTGTTCAACTTATCAACTTATGCTATATGATATCTTGCCTTCACTGTTTAAATCCTACTTACTTGAGTGTTTTATCTCTTGTCATAAGATACTGAGATGATGTAGATCGTCTTGGTGATGACCTCACAGGCGCAATACTTGGGACTGAGCTCTTCTTTTTCTTGACTGGAGATACAAATGAGCTACAGGTGTCTGCAAAGTCATTTCTGTCTCTTATTTTTGAATATTTCTTCTCCAGCAGCAAATCATTTTCATCTGTATAGTAACTGAAACCGTGAAAGTAGTAATAAAAAATTGTGTCAATAAACAATTAAAAACAATGCCAGTTTACAATGGAAAACTTAACTAAAGTAAAATAAAAGTGAAGATCTGCTTCCAAGAAAAGGTTATTGAACAAATATAAGAATTTTTGTTTATTGCAAGCCTCCTGATCAACAAAATAAAGATTTTCATTACTTATTTAAAGACTGTTTTTTTTTACAAACAAAATAAAATCATAAAACTATAGTTAAGTATTATTCTATATATGTAATAATTTTTCTTTTGACCACAGATGTTTTGCAATACACACAATGCTTAAAATTGGTAGCCATCTGTATAAGGCGTCAAATTAACAAAACTTAAATAGGATAAAATTGCTCCTCGTCCCAGTGGATGGTTTTATTACATCTGTCTGACATTGCTGTGTGGATAGTTTTAGAATGAATAGGAATCAAGTTCAGAGGGGGGAAATCTGGAAGGTCAATCAATCTCTGGGGGTCAAGTACTGATGGAGGTCAGTCAATGGGGTCAAGCACTGAGGGGGGTCAACCTTAGGGGATCAAGTACTAATTGCTTAGCCCCACACACCCAACCCCCTCACTGTGAGTATATATTTATTTCTTAGCCAAATAATTAGAAGACCTTTCCATGTATTACTGAAAAAGTAATTGCTTCATTTTAAAAGTTGAAACCAATTTTTTTTTAAAATTCTGAAACTGAAAAACTACCTTAGTACATTGGCCGATTACCTACTTTTGGAAGATTAAAGTATTAAAAGTGTGTAACCCACTCGTAAGCCGACCTTCCAAAAATAATAGGACAGCGTAAACAAAATGGTACATATATTTTTAAAACTACAAGCTACATTGGTTATTATGATTGTTTACTTTGTAACACCTATCTTTGTCTTTGTAATCTTTGTTAGACCAGTATTTTTTTTTAATTCTTTGGTAGAAAGTAGCGAAAGCAATTACATTAAAATTCGTTGCTGGAAACAAAATTTGTAAAAAAATTTATTATAACATTCACAAAAATAAATAAAATGATTAAAAAAGGTAAAGTGCAGATGTTTATTAATATTTTATAGCTTCTGGTAGAGCAGTCGAATCTTGTGGAATGTAGAAAACGACCTTGAGGATCTACAATAACAAAACCGATATTTAAAAAAAATGCAAAAATCATGTATAACCCGCTCGTAAGCCGACNACCCCCCGCGAGACACCCCCCCCCCCCCCCCCCCCCCAACTTCTTCCACCTAGATTTTGTCCAAAAAAGGTTGACTTTAGAACCTGTTTATAAGTTACTTGTCAAAATTAAAAAATAGGAAAGATTACAAGATAATATGAAGATGCAATAACTGGCTAATTGGTTAAAATGCTTATCTGGATATCATCATAACATTGCAAGTTGACAGTCAATGGATAAACTTTCTGACCACTCAGTTTCTGAAGGCAGATATCAAGATCAAATGTAGATAGTGAGAGATAATTTACTTACTAGATATCATGATAGCGTACTTGCTGGCTGTTTGGCCAGTGTGTTGATAAATCAGGCTGACTTTCTACACGACAAAGACTGCGTCCTTTCTGAAATTAGTGGAAGATGAGATTGAGTCCTTTTGACTTACAATGTCTTTTTTGTCATACATTTTTAATCTAATTATAAACATTAGGGCAATCTTCCCGCCCATGTGTGGACCCTCCTGTCATGTGTGGACCCTCCTGCCATGTGTGGACCCTCCTGTCATGTGTGGACCCTCCTGTCATGTGTGGACCCTCCTGCCATGTTTGGACCCTCCTGCCATGTGTGGACCCTCCTGTCATGTGTGGACCCTCCTGCCAAGTGTGGACCATCCTGCCATGTGTCATGACAGTTGATAAATGTCATAAATATGAACTCTCTAATCTGACAGTTGATAAATGTCATAGATCTGAACTCACTAGACTGACAGTTGATAAAAGTCACAGATGTGAACTAACTATTTGGACAGATGTTTAATTATTTTATATATTTAAACTCACTAGTTTAACAGGAGAATGTCGAAGCTTGACATGACTGCCATCTTTTTTAAATACTTGGAGGACATCGTTGATTTCAAACTCAAGGGAGGCTATGAGAAAATGAAAAACATAATCTTTTATTTTCATACCACTTATTATTGTTTAGGTATATAGGTAAATAAAAGTCATGTCTTTCCTTGAATGAATCTAGAGCAATAGGTTCGTCATGTGATGTTAATATTTAAAGGATGGCAATATCACAAGACAAATTACTTGTCTGGACATACATTACTTGGCATTACTTGGCATAGTCACATGACATAGAATACATGGCATGGAAGAGAGTAATAGTTGAGCTGTACCAATTGATGGCAACTTAGATGTGAATAATAGTTTGTTCAAGAAGTCAGAAATTGTGGTTAATTTGGGGGGGGGGGGTGGAGTCTTTGTGGAGGAGGTCTCCTCTTATGGCTTAACCTGCAGCAGATCTGAGGCTAAAACTAATCTAATATGCTCCCTCTTATAAGTTAATGCTTTATCTTATATTATTTATGATTATACAAGTTACTTTTCTCTGATCATACGAATTAATTTTCTCTGATTAAACGAATTAATTTTCTCTGATTATACTAGTTAATTTTATCTGATTATAAGACTTAATTTCTCTGATTATAAAACTTAATTTTCTCTGATCATGCAAGTTAATTTTGTCTTATTATTAGAGTTAATTTTCTCTGATTATATGAGTTAATTTTCTTTGATTATACGAGTTAATTTTTTCTGATTATACCTTCTACTTTTCTATGATTATAGAGTTATTTTTTTGTCTGTTTAAATGTGTTAGTTTTTAAAAATTATATGAGTTACATTTCTTTTTCTCCATGTCAGCCAGAGACATAGGGGATGATACAAGACTATCCATGGAGGGATAACTCTGGAGGCCTTTTCTAGACGAGTCTTTAGCCTGAAGTGAGAGCTTCTCTGGGAACTTGTTGGAATCAAGTGATGTATCTGGGAACAAAATAAACGAATCTTCCATGATAGCAGGCTAATTCTCATGATAACTGACTAATTCTCATGATAACTGACTAATTCTCATGATAGCTGACTATTTCTCATGATAGCTGACTCATTCTCATGATAACTGACTAATTCTCATCATAACTGACTAATTCTCATGATAGCTGACTATTTCTCATGATAGCTGACTCATTCTCATGATAACTGACTCATTCTCATGATAACTGACTCATTCTCATGATAACTGACTCATTCTCTTGATA
>MUZC01000858.1:168603-207369 GCA_002072015.1 Radix auricularia
GGCGGCGGCATATAGTCACCATGTCATCAGAGGCAAATAGTCAACCCAGCTATGTTACTGTTACACCCAATTTTTCCCTTGTGATATACATAGTATAATAGTAATGAAATATGAACTAGAAAAATTCAGATAATGCTAATCAAATTCAAATTTTTTATAATAAGTTGCTTCAAAGTTTAAAATGTTAAGCACTGAAGAAACATAGAGTTTTGTGTGCTTTGAAGGATACAAGGTTAACATCCATGAATCCAAAAAGTGAAGGGGAAAAGTTCTTAAATCTGTTTCCTGTAATACTTCTATGGTCCTACCGAGGACAGGTTGTTTTGCCTCTGCCCTAACCTTTGTTCGCTGTTTCAGAATATGCAAGGTATTAAAATTGAAATGATTTTACAAAAATGCAAATATCTTTAACAAAAATCAACACAACATTTATTCTGTATTTTTTCAGTCAGATTAAACTTGAAACCATTGAAAAATTCAAAAACTACACATTAAACAACAATAATTCCTAGATAACATAAATTTTCAAAGAAAAAAAAACAACAATTTTCGCAGGTAAAATATATTTAAAAATTAATTTTCTTTTGAATAACTCCAAAAGAATCCAGGATGGACTTACTAGATTTCTTGATTTCTTTGAATTTGGTGCTGTTTGAGGAGGTGGCAATTTCTGCAGCAGTAAGGTGTTCCAATCTTCACAATCCATTTGAAAACCGGAGAATACATGACCCTTATTTTCCTACGAACACAAAAAAGTATTATTTTCTCGCATAGCACAATAATAACTATTACTTTTTTTAAAGACAAAAAAAGAACATTTTTCAGACAAAGCTTGTTTCTTTAAATTCTATAACAAAATGAGTTTTTTAAGTGAAAATCCCCCTTACTATTTTATCCATCACAGAGACTTTTCCAGTCCATTTTGAGTGAGAATTGAAGTTATGTTCAAACTGATCTAATACTTGACAATGGAAACATTCTGCAAGTTTTGACACAATAGATGGCAACTCCAAGTCCAGCCTTACAATACAAAGTTTTCCATGGTGCCATTCTATCAAACGTCTTACAGCACCAGCCAAGGGCAAAAAGCTTTCAAGGACAGTGAATAAAACAGTGATAAAAAAAAACAAAATGAAACAAGAAGATTCCACGTGTATTTATTAAAATATTTCCTGTTTCAGAATAAGCTTTTTAACATGTATACTTATAATTCTAATGTTATGCAACTTGTGCATATAGAACACAAGAATTAATAAGAGTAATTAACTTTTTTTTTTGTAACTGTTGTTTTTTTAAAAAAATGATAATTTAGAGATAAATTTAAAATACAAACCTAGAACAATTTGAGCTAGACTCCTTACTAGATCCCATTAGAAATATGACATCAAGACTGATTCCTGAAATGAATATAAGCCAACTTCTCAAAGAAACAATATCATCAAGAATTCATGTAGTTAATAGTAATAATTAATTTCTCTCAATCCAAAGGTTAATAACAATATGCTGCTATGCTTAATTTATTACTCACTTTGTACAAAATCAATCTTTTAATTTATGATTATTTTTACAAAAACATAATATATATATTGTACATGTTTTTTAATAACACCATATTGCGTAGATCGTCCACAGTTGTTAATAAAATAACACCATGCTACATGGCTTGTCTTTAGTAAGTAACACCTTTATACATAAAATATCTCTACAATTATTTATGACATCATATTTGACAAGATGCTGAAACTACTGTAAAAACTGAGAAGAAAAATGATTATTTTAACAAATATATCTATCACTTTTGGCCTACTATTAATTTATTAATATTAATGAATTTCTGTTGCCAGACATAAACTTTTCAATGTGATGAAATATCTGTTTAATATATCATATCCAAGATATAACTGTTCTTGTAACAAGTCCCACTTTGGAGGACATAATATTGATATTTATGTGCCTATCTGCATTAGTAGTCAAGATCTCAAGAAGTGTTACACCCCTGACCCTTTACTAGCTACTTCAAATAGAGTAATTATTAGTGTGAACAATCTATGGATGTTAGTTTTTAACTAAATAATACCCCTCTTTAATAATACTTCAGAAACCAAGTTATAACTTGTGTGAATATTTAAGTTTTTCCAAATGTTTATTATTTATTCCAATGAATTAAAATGAAAGGCTCACCCAAATATGGCAAAGAATCCGCTGTGTTATGTAGAATCGTTGCCAAGTCTTGCTGCTTATCACATATGGTTGTCTGAGTACTGTAATATGAAAATAAATGATTTCATAATATTTTACTCACAAGGAAAGGCATTGGCATTTTAACCTGAAACATCAAAAAAATCAAAACTTGAGCTAATAAACTCCTTTCTACTTCAATAATAAAATATCTTATATTTCAATAGCGAACTATACTCTTTTTCTATTTTGTAAGAGGCCACAATCAATGGCCTCCAATCATTATGGCTCAGATGAATGTTGAGGGTTTTCTAATACTAATAAAGATGATACTTTGCAGGGCTTCTCATCAGCAGTATCAGCGACTCGAGGTTGGCAAACATTAAATGAATAGTTGTCACCTCAACTGATTTCTTTAGAAGCTTGTTCCTGTGACTTTTTGTCCAGCCCAGTGTTTCTAACATGCTACCATCAATATATTCTATATCAATAATCTAAATCAATATACATAAAGAAAACATGCTGACAACACACAATGATATCAGTAATTAAAATTTGCATTTTGCAGATGAAATAATATGTAGCAAAATGATATCAGTGAGGGCTATGGACAGTGTCATCTGACATATTTTGACAGAGACCCTATTACTATGAACCAAAAGAATAAATAGTGATGAGTAGCAAAATAATTGAAGAAAATAAGTACTGTATTTTTAATTTAGGCATTTAATTAGTTTACAACAAACCTGTCATTTTTTTCCTTTAACATAAGCTCCAGCTCATTCTCTGTGATCCACTCTTTGAGATGAAGAGTTCCAGTTGGCTAAATAAATAAATATGTAAATTACTTATTTATTTATTTGTCTATTTATTTACATTAACTTATCTTATCTTAGATATACAGACGCTCCTTCTATGCAGAAGATAATTGCGTCCACAGACCATGACAGATGATCTGTTGGCAAGTGATGCAGCGGTCACAGGCCATGGCTATAAGGGTTCCACGCATTACCCCGTCTTCTAACTATTGTTAGTTAGGTACCCATTCAGAGCTGGGTGACTCAGGGACTCCCTAGGCCCCGGGAACAAATCCTCGCCTTCACGTGGATTCGAACTTGTGAACCATCAGTACGCCAGTCGAGCATTAGTTTTTAAATTCTACTCAAGATGATACATATTATTACAAAGGTTGTTAAGACCACTCGTTTTTGAGGACCGGTTAACCGTCAGTCCGTATTTATACTATCTTTTGTGAACCAACAAGAGAATACAAGAAAAAATTAATTAAAAATTTTACTTTAAAAAAATTGTCTGAACAAAGATGTTAACAGCAATGATTAATATTCAATTTTTCATTTTATGTACTAAAGGCTATCAAATGTTGTCAAGTCAGTTTGGTTTTGCGGATCAGTTAACTGTTAAAAAAGACAATTTTACTGTCCGATCCTTATTTTTCCTTGATTTTTTTAAAGAACCAACAAAGAGAGTGTGTATCAAATTTTCGTCTTGCTACGTCTGATGGTGACTTCAAAGAACATTTGACGTCTCTGCCCGCTTGTGTTCAGCTCTATGCGCTGTGCTCCTTTTCCAACGCACACGAAATAATATTTTAGAAAACATCAAATATCATATGAATGTGGTGATTTTAAGTCAAATGCCTTTGACGTGCACGTTCTTAGCATGAAAACTGTCAATATAAGATCAAAATTGAATTTGAGGACCAGTAAACACTCTGTTAGTAGTTCTGTTAGGCGTATCTTTCCTCTTGTAATATAAATAGTAACACTCGCTGCCTTGACCGTTGCTCACATTTGGCATGGCCACACCATGTGTTAGTTCTCATACTTTTCTTCGTCAACTAAGCTAATGTTTTTTTTTAAATGTTGATTAGCTGAACCACACTTTCAGTGATGAAGTGTATTTTATATTATTTAAATACCGTAATATTATGGTCATGGTTGCTCGCATATAGGCTCTGGTATTCTGCCGTAACACTACAAAAAATTTACTCCAGGTAATAAGCCAATACCGACTAATTGAAGTTACAGTTAACCAGTACTGATAAAATGGGATCGGTTTTGAGCTGAGGACTGTTTAACCATTAACAACATTATTTATTACATTATCAATGTCTATTTTTATATAAGCATATTTATTGAAATTATTGTTGTTAAGCAAGTTGAATTAACCAAAAAGATTATTTTTGTGTGCCTTAATAAATGATAGATAATGAAAGTTTAAAATCTACATAGTGAATAAACCTTTTCCAGATCTGGTGTGGTAGTTATTATTTTTAATAATACATTGGCCCCATTATTTGAAGGTTCTTTATTCTTTTTCCATAAAGATTTTCCGAAGGTCTCATCTGCTCTTGTTTTGGATGTCTCATCTTATGAGGAATAAAAATAGAAAAATGATCTTTAAAAAATTGATAAAACTAACAGCTTGATAATATATGTGTTAGTTTTGTAAGGCTTAAATAGAAGTACTAAATCCATCATTTAGATAAAGAGCTTAAAATGTCAACAGTCAAGGTTTTTCTATTGCAAGATGCAGCCAAGACTGCTACTTCCACATTGACCTTATTGGTGAAGAATATACAATATACACAAGTACCCATCTTTTATGGGTTATAGTTAATCATTAACCCACACATGTGTTCTCAAGGGATTGGACTCATGGCGCTCTTCCTCCTCAGTTTCATGACAGCTCAATGCAACATGAGGCTTAACAGTTACTGCAGATCATATCGTATAATAATAATAATAATAATAATAAAATGATGATTTATATAGCGCTGTATCCCAGCAAGGAGCCAGGCTCACAGCGCTTTACATGGAAACAACAATACATATAATTTTGTGCCTTTACCTAGCTACCTGACCTAGAGTTAGAGTGGTCCCATCAAACCCCTTCATCATTAAAATCATTTTGGATAAGAACATTTACACTAATTCAAAAGTGGTATAATTCATGATCAGCCATTTGTGCATTTACCGATAAATAAGGTTAAAGCCCCAGGAAAGTAATCAAAATATTTTGATAAATTATTGACCATTTCAACTGAATTGAATTATTCATGAAAATGAAATAGATCGAACACACACTTAATGTAAGTTACAGCCTTACAGATAATCCTGCCTAAGCAGCAACTGTTACTTACTGCCTGTCAATTACTATTACTATTAATTCTATATTTATATCTTATCTTAATTGCTAAAAGACACTCCTTTTATACAGAAGGTCATTGTGTCCTATGCTTATTTATTGTTTTATATTCTATAGTCCTAGTCAATAGCCTATTGACTATTGTTATAATAGTTGTAGCATTATTGAAAACTCCGAACTTGAGTAGACTCAGTAGATCTTCTTCTACTGGTGACAATGACACTACTCAGTAGTGACTGTCACTACTACTTAGTAAGAGACTAGAATAACGTCTAACTAGCCCTAGCCCTAGGCTAGGGCCCTAGCTACCCTGTCTGGTCAACAGTCATTGCCACTGGTATCCAAGTTAGTACTAATACAGTGGTGCCCCAGGATACAAAATTAATCCGTTCAGGATGCGGTTTCGTATCCTGATTTTTTCGTATCCTGGGTCGTGTTTTACATGTAAATAGCCTAATTCATTCCAGGCCTTACCAAAAGTCACCGTTTTTTTCATAAACACGCTAAACAGTAGTAATAAACATACACTGCAGCCATTTCTATCATTCAAAAATTAACCCAACTGTTAAAAACACCCTAATCCATTCCAGAAACCACCATGAGATTATTCAATAACGTCTTCTTCTTCTTTCCTTTGACACATTTCTTGGGACCCATGGCTATTAAGTTCAATACGTAATACACTACTGTACGTACGTTATTATACAGTAATAGTATAGTAAACACTAAGTACAGTGCACAGTAACACAAACACTATGTTGAACAATCGAAAGCACACAATGTTAACGATACCGCAGTCGGAACGAAAAGAGAGAGAGAGAGATGAACGCCCGTGCGTAAGCAAGGGGGGATAGTTGCCGACCAATAGGAAAGCAGGATCTTATGGCATCAGCTAGCGTCTGAGTAGGGAGATAACCAATGGGTGAGCAGGAGGCTGTGAGTGAGTCTACCAAGTTCAAAGTCTGGCAGTGCGCGCTTTTTAAAATTACTCACTCTCGGCGATGAGTTGAGAACTCATAAAATTTAAAATTTTCGTAACCTGAATTTTTTTTTGTGTTCTGGGGCATAAAAATCTTCGAAAAACCTTTCGTACCCTGAATTTTTCTTAACTAGAAGCTTTCGTATGTAGGGGTTCCACTGTACTAGAAATAGTAACTAGATATGTGTAATTAAGTTTAGTAATTTGGTAGAACTTAAGAAGACAGTAAAATAAGACTAAGACATTACTAAGTCTAAGTACAGTGTACAGTTCAGTAGTCTAGACTAACTTCTAGACTAGACTCGGTTAATCGGTAGTAGATATCTCAGAGAATATCTGATTACTGATTAGTTAGTCAGATTAGACTTAGCTTAGACTTAGACTTTAGTTCACTTTAGTTTTAGTAGTCACTTTAGACTTTAGAATATACGGAGTGTCTACTGCTACGACAAAGTAACGGCAGACAACCCGCGCGGATGTGGCTGGTGCTACGACATGTCGTAACGCCAGCAACATCCGCCCGGGTTGTCTGCCGTTACGACAAGTTACGACATGTCATAAACAATTTTCTGTATTTCAATTATGCTATTACTAATACTTAAATACTAAACTATAGTTCTCATAATGAAATATCATCATCACTAGATAAGCTTATTAATGAATTTCAAAGGTTTAAAAAAAATCTAGATTGAGCCATTAAATGAAAAACAGTTATAAATTTTAAAAAGTACACTTTCTCATCAGCTTCGCTAGATCAAGTGGTAGTCCGGTTGCTTCGTAATTGATATTACACTGTCGATAGAGGGATCAAATCCCGCTGCCGTCATGTTTTTTGTTTTTTTTAATACTTTTTTTTTTAAAAATCATGAGTATGCTGATAATTTCTATTATTATTCTGAAAAGCAGATAGTTGACTAAATCTGTTAAAATAAAAAATATTTAGATTTTAGACAAGTCGTAACACTAGCCAATCCACATATGCTTGGCTAGAGTTACGACATCCGGTCGGGTCGTCTGCTGCTACGACAGTCTTAAAAATGTGTTATGTGCTTACTTACAGTTACGACTAAAACTGTATTTAATTATGCTAATGGCTAATACTATTATTTTTTTTTCTTTTGATTCGCGAGTCGGCATCACCAACGAAAAAGGTGAGGCATGAGTTTAAAAAATGACTATAAACCATCACTGTTACTAAATTGTTTGGAAAATATTTTTGAAAAATTCTCTAAATTGAAATTGAAGCCTTCAATGAAGGCATCGCGAAAAAGTGCTGAACGCAAGCGGGATTTGAAGCCATTGTCAGACGAAGGAGGCTTAGCTCATCATGCCCCGCAGACTTGCTCTTCATAAATAGTGCAAAGAGAGGCGGGGGGGGGGGTGAGAAAACAGACACAAACAGCAGCACGAAGTAATGGGGAAAAAAAGCGAGTAAACGAGGAGTCCTGTGTGGTTGTTATTACCTGCCCCCCCCCAATTAGTAATAGTATTAGTAATAGAGTGAAAATGAGGTAGAAGGTTGAATGGAATGGTTACCTGTGACAAGTCTGCACACAGCACATTTAATTATTCCACACGAAACGAATTATTTTAGGACTACATTCTTGCGATTGTGCGCGAATCAGTTGCTTGAGGATTTTCATTTACGGCTTTGGCTTTACGGTATACTAAATTTTAATGCATTGGCTTCACTTAAACAAGTATACTTTAGTATAGCAAAATCGGCTGATATATTTATAATCGGTAGACCAATACTAAAATTAAATCTATTTAAATAATTTATTTAAATAAATTTAGATTTTAGAATTAATACTAATACACACACAAATAATGTCGTATTTTAATATATTCATACGTATACAAATTAAAGAAGAGTTTGTTAAGATTTAATTCTTTCCAGGTGTTTACTGTAAAGAGTGATTAAAACTAGTCATAGCAGAAGTTGCGTATGTCGTAGCACTAGTTTCCTGACTAGCGCTACGACATGTCGTAACGCTAGCAACATCCGACCGGATCGTCTGCTGCTACGACAAAGCGCTAGCCACATCCTAGAATTTAGATGTAATGTAGAAATTCTACTAGTCTACTAGTAACTAGAATTAGAATAGTTAAGTAGTGCCAACCAAACCTTTGTTTCACTTTTACCAGTCACTGTTAATTGAAAAAGATGTTAAATAGAGTATGGAAATCAAAAGTTTAATGAAATTAATTTGAATAGTATATTACCATCTCCGGTGTTAAGAATTAGCAACACTCTCTTCATAATTTGAGTCCCATTAAGAGTAAAGAGATAACGAAAGTACTTCATAAAACAGCGCCATATATTTGAGGTTAAGAAGTATTTTTAGATCTAATTATTTTTAAAATATTTTTACTTTTAAATAGTATCCGAAAATCTTTAAATGTATAAAATTAATTATTATCAAATCTAATTTTAAATTACTATAATTAAGGCTAAAAAATATATTATTCAAATTTTTAAAAGTTCAACAACTGTTCAAAACTTTATCTAGCTCAATATTTAAATCACCGAGGTAACAACAATGGCTTGGAAAATGGCGAATCGTTTGGCAATCTAGGTGTCCGCTGTCTTTATCGGATTACATAATGAAAAGGAGAAACTAAACAAGTAAGTAAAATTATAAGATTTAATTTCAAACTTATCAACTGAAGTATTTGAGAGTTCTTGAAAATATTGTATTTGGAGAAGTATTAATTATAAACTAAAATTAATAACTGATGGTGACAGTAATTGACAATTGTCATTGTTTTATCGGAGTGTCTACTGCTACGACAAAGTAACGGCAGACAACCCGCGCGGATGTGGCTGGTGCTACGACATGTCGTAACGCCAGCAACATCCTCCCGGGTTGTCTGCCGTTACGACAAGTTACGACATGTCGTAAACAATTTTCTGTATTTTCAATTATGCTATTACTAATACTTAAATACTAAACTATAACTCTCATAATGAAATATCATGATCACTAGATAAGCTTACTAATGAATTTTAAAGGATTTTAAAAAATCTAGATTGAGCCATTAAATGAAAAACAGTTATGAATTTAAAATATTACAATATGTCAGGAGCTTCGCTAGATCAAGTGATAGTATGGTTGCTTCGGAAATGATATAATACTATCGATAGCGGGATCGAATCCCGTTGCCCTCATGTTTTTTCTTTTAAAATTTCATTTAATGCTTTTTTTTTTTTAATCATAATGAGTATGCTGATAATTTTTGTTATTATTCTGAAAAGCAGATACGTTGAATAAATCTGTTAAAATAAAAATATTTAGATTTTAGACATGTCGTAACGCTAGCAACATCCGACCGGGTCGTCTGCTGCTACGACAGTCGTAAAAATGTGATATGTGCTTACTTACAGCTACGACTAATGCTACTATTTATTTATTTTTTAAAAAATTCTTTTGATTCGTGAGTTGACACTCAGTCGGCATCATTGACGAAAAAGGTGAGGCGTGAGTTTAAAAACTGACTATAAACCATCACTGTAACTTAATTGTTTTCAAGATATTTTTGAAACATTCTCTGAATTGAAGGCATCGCGAAAAAGTGCTGAACGCAAGCGAGGGAGGGAGGCATAGTGCATCGTACCCCGCAGACTTGCTCGTCATAAAAAGTGCAAAGAGAGGCGGGGGGGGTGCTGAGAAAACGGACACAAACAGCAACACGAAGTAATAGTACTAATAGTAATAGGGGGGNATCGGCATCACTTACACAAGTATACTATAGTATAGCAAAATCGGCTGATATATTTATAATCGGTAGACCAATATTATATTAAAATTAAATCTATTTAAATAATTTATTTAAATAAATTTAGATTTTAGAATTAATGCACACACAAATAATGTCGTATTATAATATATATATGCGTATACAATATAAAGAAGTGACTAAAACTAGTCGTAGCAGAAGTTGCGTATGTCATAGCACTAGTTTCCTGACTAGCGCTACAACATGTCGTAACGCTAGCAACATCCGACCGGTTCGTCTGCTGTTCGACAATCTTGTCGTAACGCTAGCAACATCCCGCCGGATCGTCTGCTGTTACGACATGTCGTAGCACTAGTTTCCTGACTAGCGCTACGACATGTCGTAACGCTAGCAACATCCGACCGGGTCGTCTGCTGCTACGACAAAATTGTCGTTACGCTAGCCACATCCTTGTTTTATTGTTTTTACTTACAATGAATCATAATCATTGTCATTGATAGTCTTAACTGGCTTAAACTAAAAACTTAATTGGGCGTAGGCTTATACCTAGCCTTTTTTTTCTTTCTAATAAAATGCTTCAAAATAAGTGATTACTGGCTAGTGTTCTACTACTTCTACTGCCTTCTTAAATACTTATTAAGTTATTAACATCGGTTAATAATTAATACTTATTGAGTTTGAACATAATTTAGGTATATTAAATAAGATAAGACTAAGACAGAATAAGTCCTGCAAGTAGCATAGCCTAAATTTCGTGGGTTTTTTTCGACTTGATTTAAACAAGAGTCTGTCCTCAGTACAGTATAGTATAGAGCAGGGGTTGGGAAACTTTAAGTCTGAGAGAGCCGTAAACACTAGATATTTTGAAAAGTTCAGTCAAACCCACTTATCTGGACCTTGGTTATCTTGCAAACTCTATTATGTCGACACTTTTGAAGTGGAACAGCTAAATTCTCTCTTTGTCTTAGCATTTTCTCATTGGTTATGTTGATTCTTTAATGTTGCCGAACCGTAATATCTCGAGTACAAAAGGGAGCCAAATTTGCCATTTATCGTTTGTTATCTTGATTATCAATTGTTGTCAAGTCAATTTGTTTTTGTGGACCAGTTAATTTTTAAAAGAAAAATCAGTTTTACTTCCGGTCCGTATTTTTCCTTAAATTTTTTTAACCAACAAGGGGAAAGCATCAAATTTCAATCTCACAGGGTTGGCTGGTGACATCACAGCCCGATTGCGTTCAGGTCTCAACGCTGTGTTATTTCTGGTACTAAACTTTGCTTAATATTTGAACACTTTATAAATAAAAAATCATTATTAGCGAACTCCACTAACAGTGATGAAATATATTTTTATATTATTGATAGATCGAAATATTATTATTAAAAAAACGCTTTGATGTCACAGTCGCTTGCATATTGGCTCTGATATTCTGCCATAACAGCAAAAAATTAACTGCAGGAAATAAGCTAATATACCAACTAAATGAAGTTAAGGTTAACCGGTCCTGATTAAACGGACGAACAGTTGGTGTCTTTTGTTGTTAGCAAACATGTATGTACATTTTTATAGCATGGCGATCACTTCATCAAATTGGCAATGCTGTTGTGTAAAATAAACAACTCCAAAAACATGTGCAATTACATTTCATTTATTAACGCACTTCATGTACATTAGGAAATTTCAAGCACAGGTTAATATTTTGCTGCCTTATTGGTTGTTGTTTATCTTGACCATCGGTTATCTCAACGCTTTTTGGCAAACCCCTATGTCATCGACATAACTGGTTTCAACTGTAATTCTGTGAAAACCATACATAATGTTTAAAACTATAAAATCAAGTAAATGTGTGAATTTTGTGTAATTTCAATACTAAAAGTACAATGATTATGTCTCTGAATTCATTTTAATAAAATTTTTATACTTTTACTAATCAATAATGAGTATTTCTGACAATTAGTGCGACTTTTGGGGCGGCATAACATTGCTGATGGCTCTAAAGCATGGTTGATACGTGGTGAGGTTAAGCTTCATGCAGGCGTGGAGACATATTTTTTTCTATGTATATGCAATTAATATGTAGATCAAAGGATTTTTTTATAATCAATCAATTGTCTGCGAGCCATGTTTTCTCAACCCCTAGTATAGACACCATAGTCTATAACTAAGATTTAAATCAAGTATTAAAATTAAGAAGCTGAAAGTATTTAAAATTTTAATTTTTTTATTGTAATTAACTATAAAGGTGTTAAAGGCTAATACAACTACAAAGGGCCAAAGGCATTAAGTTATTGCAAATAATGTATTTGCTCAGGGGCATCCATAAAGAATGTCACGCAATTTTTTTATAATTTTAACACCCCCTCCCCCTGTCACAAATCTTGGGACCTCTTTCCNACACACACAAAGAAAAGTGTTGTTTTAAAAAATAATTGAAATTTAATATAAAACACTGTGATGTCACACCTGGCCGGCCACCCTCTCCCCCTTGTCACAAAAAGTCACACTTTCTTACACCCCCTCTGCACCTCTGGAGCATGACATACTTTATGGATGGCCCCTTTGTCCAAGACTCAATCATAGTCACTAAGTCAGAAGACTAAGTAAACTAATCATAAATAGTTTTTGTATTATTATTTTAATTTTCATATTTAAGGTTCGTAGCCTATTACTTTTGCTTAGACCAGGGGTGGCCAAAACTGCAGTACAGAGAGCCAGTTAAGAATATCAAAAAATTATTGAGAGCTGCATTGAAACACTGTGGGTCATTAAACCTGGCTTGGAAATATCCCGGTAATCCTTGAAAGATATCATTCATGAATTGTACACGAGTGGAAATGTGAACACAGATGAGCCACATGCCGCTACCAAGCCACAATTTGGCCACCGTTGGCTTAGACAATACCATATTTTTTACAATACCATTACTTATCATTACTGCTTATGAAGCTTATGAATAATATTCATAAAATGTAATTTGTATATGTCTAGTAACAATCTTAGAGGTTTCATTTATTTGTGTTCAGTGTTTAGAAGGTAACCTGTATCATTATAATTACTTTTTTTTATTATACATTTGACAACAGGGTCAAATATGGCATCAACTTCAGAGAATAAAGATATTGGTCAGCAAGATAAGCATCCATTTCAGAATGATGAACTGCTGAGGTCTGTAGGAACCCAGCTGAATGTTGAATTTTCAGGTTATGACCAGTGGCAAAGAAAGCACAATGTTAAACATATTCATTCCAAGAAACCACAAGGTATTTTAATATTAATGAAAAATATTAAAATCCAAAAAAATAAAACTTTCTGAGTCAGACAAAGGAAACTCAAGCTAATATTTTAACATGCAATGTGCAGTTAACAGAAGAACCATATTTCTATAATTAAAGTTTCTTAAAATTTGAATCTGTTTTCTTTTCTTTTTTTTTTCATGTGTTTGTCCAGACACTCAGATTACATTCAAAGTTGGAAAAATTAATAAAACTGCAGACAATGTACCTCATATAAATTTTTTAAGAGGAAGAAGAGCCCAGGCAAGTCTTGAAGAGCAGCAAAGATTACAGAAAGAAAAATGTGATATCCTTGAGGTAAAATCCTAAGTTTTCTTAATTAAACCTCATCCAAAAAATCTTTCTTGTAAATAGGTACTGGTATGGTATTTAAAGGAAGCTTTACAAAGTTATTAGACTCCCAGAATTTAAATAAATATTTTTTTTATTATTTCAAGATTAAGATAAGACAAGCAAAACAGACTTTAGAGATGTACATAAAGAGAGAAAAAGAATTGTATCCTTTTATCAGTACCTATAATTTTTATTCTATGTTATGGTTCAACATAGTAAATTTAATTATTGTTTACAGTGATTAGTTTACAACAAGAAGTTAATTTAACTAATAACTAATCATCAGTTATAATATCTTTATTTTAACTTGAATCTACAACTTCAATGCATTTTTATTTATTCACATTTTTAAAAACTTTTTTGTCTCTCAAAGTCTAATCTCAGAATAGAATTTTAACCCAATTCTTATTGCTCTATTGGTCTGAAATTTTCCACGTTAACTAGCTGTGATACAAAAGTGGTGAAAATCAATTGCAAGTTACATTTCACACATAATTTTTTTAAATGGACAAAAAATGTCCAAACAATGTTTTGTCTACCAGTGACCAGTCTGAGAGTTTATTAAATGGTATATGATGTGCCTAGAAGTTACCACAACCCTTGCAGAATGTGTAACTAAAATACATGGATTGTACTTCAGAACATATTAGCTAAGTTTGGAGTATGTTATGAGAAAGATAATGAATTTTTTTAAAAAAAGTATTCCCCTGTTAATTAATTAACATTACTTGTTTGACTCATTTGCTGTTATCTACGTAAATTAAAAGTTTTTAAGGGTACAACTACCCTGTATTGAAAATTACAGGTGTTTGACAATTTTATTTTCTACTCTTTATTTCTTTTGGCTTAATTGAAATTCCTAAAATTGGTAAAGATTTAAGATTTTGATACTATTGAATTTAACTTAAAACAAAAGTGTTCAGATGAATCTTCAAATTGCAAGTGAAATAGAGAGTAAAGAAGCAGAAACACATGCAGAAGTAAAACGACTTTTAAGAAAATATGAAAAGTTTCGGGTATGTTTTGATATGAATGATATGTTTCATATTTTTAAACTTAATAACTTTAATAGTTTAGATTAACTCTAAATATTTTAGTTGATGCTTCCTATTTTAACCTGTTAATCCTTGATTTGTCAAAAGAGCTCAAAATAAGAACATTCTATCAATTATTTTGTTCTATTTTAGCATGACAAAATCTTAACTTAGCGTTAGCAAAGTAAAAATTTACTGTTGCTTTTAAGTTTTCTTCAATTAAAATTTCAAAATATTTGAAATGAGGGAACTATAATGTAAATTTAATTTTAATACTTACGTTGAGTTATTTGTACTGATGAATGCATTAGCCAAAATATCTACTTTTGCATTAGTCTATTATTAATCAAGCTTTTATTTATTGTTTTGATCATACAATTTGTTTGTGTATCTTGTATTTTAAGGGAGGTATTGCTACTTTAAATAAAAACTTTGCAAAAGAGATTTCGGAAGTCAAGATGGAACTTGAAACTTTTAGAGCAGACCTGAATTTGAAATTAGAAGGTCGGTATTGATAAATTATATTATTAATATAATTATCCGTATTTATTGAATTAAATATTTCATCAATAAATGCATTAATTTATTATAGATGTTTAGTTAAAATAGATCCTAGTCACATTGTTTTTTTAATGTCATCTTTGTTATCTGTGATGGGGAACAAGATCAACAAAACATTGAATTTTTTTTTTAAAGTTACTTCCAACTTTTAAAACATTGAATCCACATCTATCAATCAGTGTTCCAGATAGGTCTTTCTGATACATGCCAACCTGTAGGGTTTTTATTCATAGTTTTTAACAGGTTTTAACATTTATCAAGTTGTAAAGCAATACAGATTTTTTTATGTTTTTTCACTAGAATCGTTAAATACTTTTGCATATGTTACTGATGACCCACTAATGCTTAAACGATTACTTTTTTTTAATGCATTCGACAATTATACATGGTTTGAGTCCAGTCTTGCATTTTTATTAAAGTTTTGAATTCTGTTAGTTTATTGGTTTGTTCAGGCAACTCATTCCACACAAAAGTATGCATGTATTCCAAATAAAGATATTTCATTAACATTATGAATATTTTGTAGCCTTCATTTCAATTTTTCCTCTCTTTTCTTTTATGATTAAGTCATGGTGCCAAAAGATTTTTTTAAATTATATTTGTACAAATTTTTATTTATTCTAACAGGTAGGCAAATGTGCCATTTAGAAAAATAACATTCAACATCATTTCATTATTGAAATAATTTCTTTAGAATAAAATCTCTCACATACGTAAATATTTTACACTTCACTTCCAGCATTGGAACAAAATGTTGCTGAAATGGACAAAAGATTGATGTCAAAGCAAGAGCAACTCAATGTTCTGCGAAGCTATAAAGTAAAACTGTATTTATGAATATGTAATGTGTAATAAATAATAGGATACATAGACATACATACATAATCTGAATGGTATGATGAAACAATTTTGATTGCAAAGAAGACATATGAATAGCCTCAGACTTAATCTGTCTGAGAACCATATTAACTGTACAATAACCAATCCATAGTAAAATAATTTTTTTTTAAAATAAATAAATAAATATCCCTTAGAGACCATGAAGGTCCATGGGAGCAAGTGAAGTAGCGTTCTCAAGTTTCATTGACCACTAACGAGCATGGGATTGTGTGGTTAGCACAATACCCCGGGGGCCTTGCCAGATCCGCGGTTCGGTAGTCCAGCTTGCTACAAAGTAGACCACCGCGCCATAGGTAGTGACTATATAGTAGTGACTACAAAATCATGTTGCCAGGGTTGCTTTAGATCATGCCATTCTATAGAAGAGTGAAGGGATGTGGCTAGATGTTTGCAATGAACAGACAAGGCAGCTGTTGGGGATCTTGTGTGTGGAGGATGAAAGCTATTGATGATACAAGTGCAAGGATTAGGTGTGGCAGCAATGAGGTGTAGCGCGACAGCTGATTCATCATCATCCGTGGCGCTACAGCCCATGTATTCTCCAGATATCATTGTCTATCACAGGGCCATATATCTCCCGGAGTATTTTCCTCTCCCAAGTATTGAGCAGGTTCTCTGCCTTTTTGGTCAGGGTCCAAGTCTCACTAGCACACATTACTACCGGCCTTATAATAGTGGTGTATATTATTTTCTTTGTTTCCTTTGAGAGGTTTTTGCTTCTTAGAATTTTTGTAAGCTGAAGTAGGAGTGGTTGCCTGCTGTTAACCTTTCTTTCACCTCCAAAATTGTCTCATTGTGTTCGTTTATAGTTGCCCCTAGATATTTGAAATTAGTAACTCTTTTAAATTTGTGTTTGTTTATAATGATATTATCATCAGTATTGGGGTTTCGTGACATAATCATGTATTTCTTCTTTGGTTCGTTTATAATGAGACCAGCTGTGGCAGACGCATTTTCAAGTTCCTTGAAAGCTTTATCTATGTCATTCCTGTTTCTTCCCAGTAGCGCTATATCGTCTGCATATGCCAAGTATTGAAGCGGTTTGCTATACAAGGTTCCTGTTAGTCTTTGTTCTGTTATGCCTCGCAGGAAATAGTTATGGTTCCTCTGGAACTAACATGTATGTGTCTAATGATTTTCTCTAGTGTGATGTTGAATAGCATACATGATAGTGAATCTCCTTGTCTGAGACCGCGGTCAACTGTGAACTCCCTTGAGTAATCTCCCTGTAACTTGACTCTACTTTTGGAGTTTGCCAATGTTATATATATGAGCCAAATTAGTTAGTTCCTGTAATGTGTTGTAAAGGTAATTCTTATTTACTCTATTGTATGCAGTTTTGTGGTCAACATAAAGTTGATGTATGTTGATGTTATATTCATAGCATTTCTCCAAGAGACATCTTATAGTAAAAATGTGATCTGTAGTTGATATTCCCCGAGGAACGATTCACTATACTTTTCAAGTTTTCTTGCTATGAGTTTTGTGAGGATTTTATACATTACATTGAGGAGTAATATTTCTTTATAGTTAGAGCAGGTTAACTTAGATCCTTTTTTGTGATAGGGATTATGAGTGCTGTGTACCATTCGGTTGGCATTTCTTCCTCCTGCCAGATTCTGGAAATAAGTTCGTGTATTTGCTTATGTAGTTCGGCACCTCCTTGTTTAATCAATTCCGCAGAGATGAGGTCTATTCCTGGGGCTTTGTTATTTTTCATGGAGGATATTACTTCTTTTTATTTCATTTAGAGTTGGTTGGTTTACCAGAGGTTCCGGTCTTCCTTGTGGTGGGGTGTAATCCTTATAGGTAATTCCAACTGTTCCATTTAGTAAAACCTCAGGTCCTCAAAGTGTTGAGCCCATGCCTCTAATACTCTACTGCTCTCTGTAATCGATTCTCTCTTCATATTTTCACACATGTGAGATCTTGCTTGAAATCCATTCTTTTCCTGCTTTATTTTCCAGTACATTCCCCTCACATCTTTCTTTTGCCAACTCTTCTATCTAAACTATTTTTTATTTTTACCAGACTCGCTTTTTCCTTCTACAAATTTTGCTGGCTAGCCTTCTTGCTTCATTATATTTTTGCCGTGTTCCTCTTGTCTCCCTTTGCAGCATCGTTAGTCAAGCCTTGTTCCTTTCTTCTATGAGTTCTATGCATTCTGCGTCATACCAACCATCCTGTTCTTTTCACTATAGGTTTAAATCCCATTGTTTCCTGCTTCATCTTTTCCCACTGCTGGTTTATAGTAGTGTTGCTGGTTGCTACTCTTTTGTATGCTTTTAGTTGAGTTTCGACCTTCTGTTGATATTTCTCTTTAATTTTTGAGTGCCTACACAATTCCTGACTGTCGTACTGTTTTTCGTTTTTTATTTCGTTTGTTACATATGTTAATAATTCTTTGTTTAAATTTGATCCTGACCAAAATATGGTCTGAGTTCAGTCTGAATTTCATTTTGTGGTTTCATTTTGGTAACAGTTGTTTTTAATGTGATAGGGTTGTCAGCCCTGTGCACAACCTTCTGGGGGGATCCCCCTTGTAGCTCTCAGGATAGCTGCCTTTGTTCGGGTTGGGTCCCTAGCCTATGTGGATTCCTCCACTTACTGCTAGGCAGCTGGTTCTGATTTTAGTCCGCCCCAGGTATTTTATATCCCCGGTACCCTCCATATCTGGTGGGCTTTCCCCCTATCCATCACCTGGGGAGGTGCTCGATGGGAGATCAGTATCTCCACACGAGGCAACAGCTGATTGTCCGTGCTAATTTATTATTGGAATTAACATCCTTTTAGTTAGTTTTTTTTTTTTCATATTTATGTTGAACTTTTTTTTTAATCGTTAAGATAAATGGTTTCTGTTAATTAAATTTTGGTGTTTTTAAAGCATTAGACTTTACTGTAGTTGACGACTATTTCTTATTTCTTTAGGATAAAGAATACCCTGTTAAAACTATGATCATAGCCAACTTACAAGCAGAATTGGATCAATTAAAACATTCAAACCAAGTAAGTTTTCAAATGTCACACAAACAATTAAGACATTACATTTAGGTTTTTCCTTAAAAAAACAAAATTATATTCATTGCACAGACAATAAACCTTGTTGAGTCAAGTGACTAATATGTCTTGTAAACTTTGGTCAAGATATTTATAATAGACTTAGTATTTATATTTAGTTTAGAAACTCCACTGTTAATAATTTGCCATTGGTTTTTAAAATAAGTTACCTACTTCAAAAATGTATATGCTTTGTATCTCAAAGTTTGAATGGGAAAATGTTTAATTTTATTAGCACATCTCAGTAAAAATTTAATCACTCATTAAATGTAAAATAATTTTATCTAACAAGTATATTTGTCACATTATTTCACCCCCAAAAATGTAATTGTCAGTACAAATTTATGTTTTGTTTAGGAAGAGCTTGAAGAGTTAGAGCACATTATCAACACTGAATTGGGCAAATATGAGAAAGAAAGAATTCGCTTGTCCAATGATATCACCTGTAGAGTGACTGAGGTAACCTTTCAATTATAGTTATCATTGTTTTGTTTTATTATTTTTTTGAAAAAATAGCTTTATGGGACTAACATATTTTGGGTAATAAATATGTTGTATTTTTGCAGGAATCTTTAGGAATGATGCATCCAAGTCTCAAAGACACAGCTTTACAAAATTTGGTGATGAAAAAGGTTTTCCATACATATTTAATTGAATTTCACCCTAAATAGTGATCTCTGAAAGTTCTCAATTTCATACATTTCAAATTGAGTTAATTTACTTTACTAATACTTTTAATGCTTAAACTATCATCAAAATTGATTCCATCCAGGAGATAGAGTTTCATCAAAATCAACATGAAGAGCTCGCTTTCACCAACCAACAACTGGAAAATGAAGTTTCAACATTGTTAAAGAATCCAAAATCAAATGTTCGACTTCAATTGTTCCCTGAATTTTTTCCTCTCAGAGAAAAGTGAGTTCAACTTAAAGTGTACTAATGCACAAAGTAATGTTTATCCCATATAACAAATACAACAAAAAAACAAACTTCAAAGGTAAAAAATTTGAAAGTACCTTATACGTATATACTAGGGCTGTTATCGATTAATTTAAAATTAATCATTAACTTTTGAAAAATTACCGAAGAATAAATCAATAATTTTGATTTAAAGCTAGAAATAAAACTGAAAATTTCAAGGTAAGTAACCAAAAACAGGCAATTTACATTTTTTTAATTTAAATATAAGTAGTTCAATATAATGTCAATGAATTTAGATTTTGTTATTGTTAATTAAGTAAAAACAATGTTTAATTTTTTATATCATTTTCCTTATAAAAAAGCTTTTTTTTAAGTTTATACTTTAAAAATCTTTCAATGGAGAAGTTTGTACGTAAAAAAAAGCAAACTATTGTTAATTATTTATAATTAAATATTTATTAATAAATGGACGACATCATTTAAAACATTTTCCTTAATTTTAATCGATGTTTTATCTATTAAAATTATTTTAATCGAGAAAGTAATCGATAATTTCCGCAGCACTAGTATATACTCATGTAAAAGTTGAGAAATTATAAGTCATAAGCTGTATTTCAAAACACAGAGTAGACATATCCACAGGTCAGTGCTAGTTGCCATAGATTTTGTGCAGTGAATGTGGGGGAATGTTGAGTTGCGAGTGGTTCTAACGCCTTTAGCTGTATATTAACCCAGATACCAGGTACAGAGTACAGCAGTCTCTTAATGCTATGCTTGACTGAAATGTAATAATAAAGTACATAGAAGTTTCAAGCCTCATCATTGATGATAAATGCTACCTGGCAAGGGTACACTGAGTTTGCCTGCCGCGTTCAGTGCATGGTCAACTAATGGCTTTGAATCTGGGCATTGGGCATGTCCACTATGATAAGTGGTACCACTGTGGGTGATTATCGATCAATACTGTATGTCTTGATTCAGCATGGAATTACTAAAAATCAAATTTTTTTTAAACTGCATGTTATGGTTTTGTTAATTTGATATAAATTTAACAGATATTTAAATAAGAAATGGGGTAAATTCTAATGATACTTTGCACATCAGAGCAAACATGAACTATGCTGAATGCATGCTGTCAATAACTCTAATACATAATAACCATGGGTAAAAATGGGGTAAATTCTAATGATACTTTGCACATCAGAGCAAACATGAATTATGCTGAATGCATGCTGTCAATAACTCTAATACATAATAACCATGGGTAAAAAGAGATTTTTAAATTTTTCTAAAAGAAAAGTGGAGGATTCTTAGGAGGGGGGGGGGGGGAGTGTGACAGCAAGTTTGATTTGTATGTTCATATAGGGGAAATGCTATAAAAAATATACTTAAAATGGCTTCAACAATCTTTTGTGTTATGTCATGAAATATAATGATAAGAATGTTTGATTAGAAGTTTTTTAAATAGTACATAGACTTCAACTAGATTCACAACTGCTGTCTTGCAATTATTTTCTTCAGTCTTATGTGAGAATAGGCCCATAACATTAACATCGAATAGATGTTAGTTACAAACATTTCTTGAATATTAAATAAATTAATAGTTACACAGTAATATTTTAAAAATGTTGTCTCCTTGGGTTATTTTAAGTATACAGAGTTGTTATGGTTCATATGTGTATTTATACATTGCTGAAATGAATATATTGAGGATAATCAACAACAATTTCCATTTATTTGAACTTTTAAAAAAAAATATCTGTCACATTGAATAGAAAACAGCCCTGCACATGCAATGCATTTTTTTTTTCATATTTTTTTTATTCAGCTTTTTTAAAATAGCTTTAAAATGTAACTTTTATCATCATTTTGTGTTTCCTTAGATGCACACCTGACATGGATATAATTCTGGATATTCCCACACAAGAGTGGTTGCCTATATAGTAAAATGTTTGCATGAAAGTAAAAAAAAAATAATTGACTAAATAAATACCTAGCTGATTAAGTATTAAGTCAACTGAAAATTTTCTGAAAATATTTCTCTTCAAGGCACAAATGATGTACCCAAAAACTATTTGTATTCCAATTTGGATTCATTATTTTACAATTACAAAAGAAAACTGACAATCGCTTCATAAGCAGTGGAATCTCATCAAGTGGTTCACATCATGGCGTAATGTAATATTTAAACTTTAATTTTACATCCGATTAAAGAAATAACAAATGATTAATTGCCTTTTTTTGGAATAATTATTGTATTTAGTTAAAGAGACACTGTCTTTATTAACATTTTGTATTGTCTATTGTTGTTTTGCCTACTTATTTTCTTTTATCAAAGGTTTTCAGATAAAAAAATAAGAGATTATTATCTTAAGTAAATGACTAATTGCATATTATATCAGTAATTTTTTTAATCAATAAATATTAAAATTGAATAAAAATATCTTAATTTTTTTTATCGAGCAGAACAATGTTTGTAACACAAAAACAGTAATCGTCTAGACCAATTATGACAGGATACCTTGAAAAATTTATAAATAATATTCCTTTTATTGAATGTTCACAACTCACCTACACAAACATACCAGTCTATCTTAAGATTTAAACGCAGTTAACAGTCACCATCACATGACTTACTTAACATACAAGTTATCAAACGAAACATTTTATATGCCTGTGAACAGTTAAGTTTGTTTAAGGATTGTTGCATTTATCAAATGGTGTCTTAGTCAAGATGAACAAAACATTTTTGTTGTTTGCTGTTTTTTTTAATTTGCCATAATTTGACACCTCAGAAATTAGCAAATGTTATTTTAATATCAACTTATTAAATTTATTTTTTTAAATTGTTAAATACAGTTTCACCCTTCAATAAATTGGCTCATTGCATATTAATGTCCTGAAATGAGTCAGGCAAATAATGACAGCAATGATAGAAGAAGCAGACATTTATATAATTTTAGAAACCATGAAAAGCCATAACTCTACTAAATATGCTACAGCTACTAATTTTGCTCATTTGCTCCAAGAAAAAAATCTATTACTGTATTTTAATACAAACTAAAATAAATGAAAATGTACATGTAGCAACAATTTTGTTTAGAAATGCATTTTTTTAAAAAAATAGTTTTCTTCAAAAATAAAACATGAATTTTTTTTTACAAACCCATTAACTGAATAAATAAAATCCAGCCAAGAGTTATTGCTATATATGTAAAAACACTTGGAACTATTCTCCAAACCAATTGAATAATCACAGCAGGAAAATGTGCATAAATTATCAATTATACAAATTAGTTAACATTTACTGTGCTGCTTTTTAAACTGACTTTGATTACTAAAATTAAAATTATTTTTATTTTTTTACTTTCTATCTATAATGAAATAAAATGAAAATGACATTATATTATTTTTATGACTGTCAATTTTAAAACTAATAATTTTGGGTGAGGGCAATCTGCCATTTTTAAGATTTTAAAATGAGTTGAAGAAGTTTTTTTAAAAAAACAGTTCCAAAAAGATGAATCACTTTTGTTAAAACCCTTGTCTGAGAATCTCTTGAATAAATGCAATGACTCTGCCTGTAGTTAGATTGCTGCCTGAAACATTGGCTATGACTATGACCCAGCCTCAGAATGTAATGCAGAGTACAAAATTATCCAAGCAACCTGAAGAAGATATAAAGCCAATGCAAAAATGCAATTTTATTTTTAAAATTGACATTTAAATTTAATGAAGCTGAAAGAAAAGAATGGTTTACATTAAAAATTTTGAAGTCAAGGGATTGTGAGAATGACAGAGAAAGGTTGAAGACAGTGCTACACTTTCTACTTCTACTGTCAGTCAAGGGTAGGACTGCTCAGGCACACAAGGAAATGCAACCCAACCAAACAGTGATGCACCATAATCTCGCCAGACATAAGGATGCCGAAGGTATGTTTTCTCTTATTAAAGAATCAGAAACTCTCAACGTTTATAAGTGATAGTTACCCCTTAAACAATTAAACATTACTGAGAGTGTATTTACCAAGAATGATGAGAATGATGTCATGAGACCCTCTTTCAAAATCTCAGACGCGCCTCCATATTCCTCCTCATCAACCTTTTGGAAACTATTGTAGTAAATATACACTATGGCAACATTGACCAGAAGAAATCTGAAGGAAAAAAAATCAATGTTTCCATTTTAAACTTGTTACAAATCTTATTTTAAAAACAATACATAAGTTATATCAGTATTTATTGTAGGATCTCTGCACTCTGTGAAAATATTACACTCACATATTGGGAAATGCATTTTTTGTTCAATTTCTAAAAGAAGATAATTAAAACTTTTAACTATTTTAAATTGGGGTGTATATGAAAAGATAAAAATTTGATAAATATTTTAAAATTATATTTTATTACAGATGTATATGACTTAAAAAATATTATCATAATTATTTAAATTTCAAAATGTGTCTCATTTCAAAAGCAAAAACAGGTGTATTTCAAATAATTAAAAATTTTTAACCTTAGATATTTAGCTTTAATTCTATCTGTGTCTAATAAAATATTAAACTATTACCAATTTTTATTTTTAAAATGATATCTATTTAAAAACAAAATACACAAACTAATTGTGTAAGAAGATAATAATTAACATGAAATAAGTACAATGTACTTGCATAAATCTTAAAACATATAATAAGATAAAAAAATGAAAATGTTTTAAGTAGGGCTGCGGAAATTAACTATTAATTTCTCGATTAATCTGTAAAATTTTTACCGATTAAAATTATTTTAATCGATAAAATAGAGCTTAAAATTATAGAAAAAAAATTCAATAATTTTTTCGATTTATTTAACTTTAAAATAAGCAGTTTTTATAAGGAGAATAATATTTTTAAAAAATTAACATTGTTTTTACTTAATTTACAAAAAAACTAAATTAACTCTTAAAGCCCCAGAAGGTTTTCATTAAACTTCCGCCTCAGTCCCGTAAGGATTTCCCGTATTACGATCAACCGGTTATGAAATTAAAAAATTTGCGTAAAATCCATTTATAATATTATTGTCATACTGCATCATTTTTAAGGCTAAGAATGGTTATTTTATGCATCCAAAAGACCGTACTGAGTTCGAAACAATATTTACCTGTACTTTAGTACTATTGTTTTAGTAATAAAGTATAAAGAAAACATATCTTCGAAAAAAAACCCGTTAAAACTACCAAAAAACATCGCGAATCTAGCGATAACACTAGTGCCGGCAACGGCCGCCATTGCCGGAAGTCGAATACATAGTTTTTCAAGGATTGAAGAGTTATTACTTTCCGAGATCTCATTTCTAACGAGATTTATATCTAGGGACGCATTACGACGTTTTAGGGATAGCGGGGATAGACGCATTAGGACGCTTTGCGACTTTAAGAGTTAAAATTCATTGACATTCAAGCGAACTACTTATAATTAAACATAAATATCTCCTAAAAATATAACATTTTTTAAAAATTAAATACTTAAGCAATGGGCATTTTATGAAATTTTCAGTTTAATGACGTCATGATCTTATTTTCAGCTTTAATCATAATTATCGATAAATTATTCGGTAATTTTTCAAAAATTAACTATTAAATTTAAATTAATCGATAACAGCCCTAGTTTTAAGATTTATGTAAGTACTCATTTCATTTTATTATGTTTTTGTACTGATGAAGGCATTAGCCAAAACATCTACTGTTAGTATTAGTTCATAAATAAAGCTAAAATGTATTGTCTTCTTACAAAATTTGTTTGTGTATTATTTTTTTTCATTGAAAAGCTTTATGCTGTCCCATTCTGTATGATATATTAACATCTGTTTGTCTGGCAAAAATTTAAATAGGCAATTACATATATTATATATCCTACACAAATTTGTTATATTAATTTATATATATTTAATCCTTTGAGCAAATCACATTAACTTTTAGTAAATAAATTTTTTTAGGTAATGAAAATCAAAAATTATTTATCTATGGGGAAATGAAAAGCAAGTGTTTATATAAAATAAAATTAAAATTCCACATCAGCTGTATCTCTATCAGAATAGAATACAATTATAAGTATGATCCATGGGTGTAAAACAGTGATTACATTAACCAAAAGTTAATGATTAATACAATATATAATTTACTTCAATATGGCTCAAAATCAAATCTGACTATATAAAAAGATTCATAGAAAAAACTTACAAAGCTAGGCCAATGAATCCTTTTAATGGAATTATTCCCCATACAAGCCCCAACATAAGTCCCAAAATTTGCCTGATCCAATAAATGACATCCAAAAATTCATCCTGAAAATACATAAACATAAATTCAAAATACAAACGCTTTAAAATGGAAGAAAAATATAACTTATGGGGTAGGCCCCAAAATTTATAAACAAATCTGTACATTTTATTATACAGTGAACTGTTGTGAAAAAATACTACTATGTATTTTCATACATTTATTTCTTTTAAACAAAAATCACTTAAAACAAAACGATTTTGCTTCTAGGAAATGGAGAAAATGCAGAATACACTTGTCTTGTGAGAATTTAGAGGGGCTTGAAATGAAAGAGAGCGTCATGTTTTTTATATGAAAGGAAGCTAATGTTACTCTGCAATACAACACCAATGTGATAGCTGGTGGGACAGGGTTTTTGTTGTTTATCTAAACTGCCCTCCCCTTCAATCCACTCGCACCTCACTTATCAGTAGGCTTTGGACTTTGGTAACAGTGTATTGCAGTGAATTTCGTTTGCTTATTTTCTACTTTAAATTAGATGAACATTCCAATGATTAAATGAATTATTTTTTTAAAATGATAGCAACATTTTTTTGACAATTTGGTTCTTTTTATTTTTTATTTTTCTAAACATAAAAAAAACAAAATATTTAACTTTTTAAATATTTTTTTAAAAATGAAAATTATAAATTAAATTTCTTCAAAATTTTAGTTAACACTTTTGTTTTTTATTTATTTTTTACTAAATGCATACATACATATAATTCTTTTTAAAATAAAATATACTCTAATAAGTGTAATTTTGTTTTGTAAAAATACTAATATCCTTTATCACTAAATTCCTTTAACACTAAAACATTTTCAGCCCCCTCAAATTTGTGTTCTCACCGTTCTCTTAATATTTATTTCATTAAAATACACTAACTGCTGGGAAAAATTATGCAAATTAAGAAAGAAAAGTGACTGATGGTACTTAACCCATTCAATACGTCCAAATTGTTTAAGGATAAGCACGTAAAATTTTAGGTCAAAAAATCCATTCCACCTGATGATTTTAAACTGAAAATTTCAGCTTTACTATTTATTTTATTTATCAAAACTATATGAAAACTTAGATAGTTGAAAAAAGAATATGTTTCTACTATTAAAATGTGAGACAAAGTTACCCAATAAAACCTTTGGGATATTATTGCATGTTAATGTAAAAAAAGGGGGGAAAAAATATTTCGTTTCTTCACTCACCAACTCATAAATCAGGTAACAATAATCCAATCAAGTTCATATTTCTAATACATAAGTCTTATTATATATCTAAAGCAAATGAAAAGTTTCATTAAAGTAACTCCAGAAAATATAAAGTTTCAAAAATTAAAAATGAAATAGTAATGCTTTATTATTACACTTATAGTTATAAAATCATAAATTTTCATAATCACAGTCGACACTAAGTCTTCAAATTTATTGTCATTTGAAATAGATTTGCCTATTCAAATCTGTTTATTAGCTTTATCATTCGTCATCGATTAACAGCAGGGTGAGGCAGGCCTTAGATTGGAACCCCCAGGGCAAACGCCAGCGAGGAAGACCCAAGCGTACATGGAGACGGAGCATGTTAGATGAGGCTGGAAGAACTGGAAAGAGCTGGGAAGAATTGAAATGACTGGCAAGGGACCATGCACAATGGTGAGCTTTGACAGAGGCCCTATGTTCCACAAGGAACCAAAAGAACAAATGATGATGACTCAATGAAGCCATTTCGATCAGCTGCTTTTTTAAATTTACAAACTTTTTTGACTGAAAAAACAAGCACAAAATACACTAAACACGGTCTAATCCTTTAGAAATTTCACACAACGAAAGTTGAAACCCTTCTGAATAGAAGTTTTATAAGCTATTAATAAAATAGTTGAATGGAAAAGTGTGAAAAATGAAACAAACCATCGGTGATGCAGAGAGTGGCTAAACGTACACGGCTGAAATTGCGTTGACGCAGACTGCCGCGAAACGTATTAAATGGGTTAATTAACTAAATCACTATTCTTGTTTGAAATTTTGAAGAGTTTTTAAATTCAAAGTTATTTGCAATTAAAATAAATTTTACAATACAACATCAAAATTTATCCAGCACATGTGGTAAACAAGGTACTATTAAATTAAACATAGTGTCTGCTGCTATGACTTGACATAGCACTAGCCAGGAAACCAGTTGTAGCAGCAGTTTCCTGATTAGTGCTACAACTAGTCATAAAAAATATGCTATTTACAGTTAGACCTAAAACTGTATTTTAATTAAGTTAATACTAAATAGTTTAGTAACATTAATTCTCAAAATATAATGTCATGATAACCAGATAAGCTGATTAATGAACTTTAAATGTAAAACAAATTTATTGGTGTCCATTTACTTACAAACAGTAATAATTTTAAAATCTATACCAAAGATAATTGCGTCCACAGACCATGCTGGTCTGTTGGCAAGTGATGCAGAGTTGATAGATTCACAGGCCCCGGCTATGAGGGTTCCACGCATTACCCAGCTGCCTTTATTTCCCTTACTAGAGTTAGGTGTCCATTCGGAGCTGGGTCTACTCACAACAGGGACGTAATGATTGACACCCTAGGCCCAGAGAACAAATCCTTGCCTTCACATGTGACCATCAATACACCAGCCGAGCGAGTATAGGTGCCATAGTTATAGGGATGTGACGGAGCTGAGGAAAATCCGCATCCGTCGGATTCGGCAAATATAAATCCGTCGGATTCGAATGCGGATTTGGTCAACACTTGGCTAAAAAAGGGAGTATACCAAGGTGTCAGTCCCGTGCCCCCCATAGCAAGAAGGATTTTTAATCACAAAAATAAGTAATTCAAAAACAATGCATATTGCAGTTTAAAAAGATAAACAAAATTAATTAATTTAATTCCACCAGAGTAATTTTGAACCTAAATTTTAAAAAACGCTTAAAATCAAGTAAAAAAAAAATAAAACAATTTGACACACAACATTTAGCGAAATTAAAAACTAAGTTCTTAAAATTGGAGAGTTATGAGAGCATTAAACAAAATTAAAGATACTATTTATTGTCACATTCACATGAAGCCTCAGTACTTGAAATTAATCTGATTAAACTTCAAGAACACCAGTTTCTCTGCATTGTCTGGCAGTAGTCTGCTGCGACGGTAATGTATTCCGAGGAATAGAAAACTCGGATGAAAACAATTTCGTGAGAGGGGTGTATCTAAAAACGTTCATGATTAAATACGAAATCTAATCTATGGACAGCTGAGTAAGGGTCAAGGAGTTATGGTGGTCCACGGGTGAAAATATTGATATTTATGTACTTTTTATCAAATATGAGATAATGGTAAATTCCACTACATTATCCTCTTATCTATAGTTCGGAATATTCTATTTTCATTAAAAAATATTTTAAAGTTTTTTAAAATGCATTTGAAAGTGGTAAGGTAACCATAGAAAATAGACATTGGGGCGAAAAATCACGGGGAAAACTAACGAACGGGCGCCCTGTTCATTGACATTATTATTATAGAGCAACCTATAAGTGTTTGGTGTCCCTGAAAAGCTAACCCTCCCGACTTTCTAATGGTATCCCCATTACAAAGCCTAAAAATAACCCTTCTAGGAATTCTTTATTCCGTTAGCCCGGGTTAATTTTTCTTTCAAACATGCTTTCCTTTTGGTTGATATTTTAACATTATATATATCCGTAACTTTCATTGGTCAGCTTGTCATCGGGGTGACCTAGATTGAAAAATTAGATCCCACAATGCAGCACTCTTCTACCCTGTTCATCACGGATTGTTTATTACCGTTACCGCAGGCAGTGGCTATCGAGACGCAAACAAAATAATAAGCCAATGAAAATTAAGTATATAAGGTTGACCTATTTAGGGGTCGTCCTTGACTGATGACACGCGCCTTTGGGTGGAGGCGGAGAAGGGTAACGCATTAGTGAGGATGTAAGACAAGGGGGTGGGGCGACGTTTAAGAAATCAAAATGCGCTACTTGAAATAAAAGTTCCACTTTATTGCTCACAATTTATTTAGTTACATTTTCAATGGCTTCACGCGTGTTAACGATATTTGACTTAGAGTGAAGACTTGAACTAAATACATATTACATATTTCTATGACAAAAATGTTAATTAAAACGTGGTAATTTTTNGGGGGGAGGGGGGATCAGAGCTTTGTGTCGTCGTATTGTGGACAGGGGGGGTCTACGTTTTGTGACTATGGGGAAAGGGGGGTAAAAATTGCATGGCGACATTCATGGACGGCGAAAAAACTTATAAAATATAAAGATATAAGCAGTGAAATCGCCATACCTTTATGTTTATATAACGGCTGAAACACTGGGCGAAAGAGAAACATCTACTAATTTCAAGAAATGGAAATATAAATCAGACGGATATATTTTAGCAATGTGTGGACGTTTCCGTTTGGTCTGAATTTAAAAGTTTAGAATTTCCTTTGCATTTAAATATAATTTATAAAACATTATTGCATATCAGTCTTGACTCAGTCAGTCAGTTACAAATGCCGTTAGAGTCTGCCCGGTTTACGTTACTAGGCTTGGTATTATGCAAATTATATTTGTTGTGCGTAAGTACCCATTCAGTGGAGACACCCCTCCCCCTTCCTCCGTACGCATCCATACGCAAAATCGTTTTCCCGTTGTGGCTTTCACTGTTACTTTAGATACTTAAACTTCCTCCTTTTTCCTATATTCGTGTCCTTCTTTGTTTTTGTTTTTCCTTTCTTTTCATTTTTTATGATATAATATGTTTTAAGATTTATTTAAGTAATTATTTATGTTATTGTACTGATGAAGGCATTAGCCGAAACATCTACTTTTATTAGTATTAGTTCATAAATAAAGCTTAAATTTATGATGTCTTACCCAAATAGTTTGTGTAATTTGTTTTTTTAAAGAAATAGCAAGCTATCGAAATTTTTGTAGAAGTTTTATCTTAAGTTGCTAATTTACATGTGACATCATATTTAACACTCCCTCACACACCGTCTCAAATGCATGACCCCCTCCCTTACCCCACTTGGTGCGTGATGTCAGTCAAGGACGACTACTTAATTTTCATTGGCTTATTATTTTGTTTGCGTCTCGATAGCCTGTGGGCTATTAAGACGCTAGCGTCTCAATAGCCACTGCCGTTACCGCAACCTGTTATCGTTTGAAGCCTTCAACAAACGCATTTTAAAAATTAATTATATCTATTTGAACGGATTTTATTGCTTGTAAAAGGTAAGTTTACTTAAACGTTGTAAAGTTTAAAAATATTTATTACTAAATTTGGTGGATAATTAATTTTGTGCTAGGTTTATTCTCACACTAGTAATACTAGTATTAGTACTTTATAATAATAGTCATAGTGATTTTTTTTTTTCGTAAGCTACACGTGTTTTTTACTGTGACTGGCTAAGGATCTAAAATAAATACTTTTGTAGGCCTAATAATGAAAAAAATATAATTTTCTGATTATTAGAAATAAAGATCCCGTTTCATTTTGAATATATTTATTCTTACACGTGGCTAATTGGTAACGTTATTATAAAAAAAAAAGTTTGTTGTCAATAGTAAAGTCATTGCCAACAATTTGACCTCAACAACGTAATGAATAATGATATATCGAACTAACGAAATGGTTTACACCAATAAATACAATAAATCTATTGTCTTTTTAATTGTTATGTTAAAGAAATCTATAAAGATAATGTCCATATTTTCTTTTTCTCCCCAAACATGGTAACTAATCTATAACTATAAGACTATATAACTATAATGAATAATAGTATCAGTATCTGGTATCTAATTTATAATTAATCATTTTAATTTTCTTTAAAATGTCTTATACTTATACATACAATTATTTTCTTGGTAAAATATTCAGGAAACGATGGCACCCATGAATAGAAGAAAGAAACAACTGCTAAAGGCTAGACTTTGTCTAGTCGCAAAGTCGAACCAGGGCCACTCTGCAATGCTTTCACCGCCACCGGCTTCACCGCCAGCGCAACAAGTTTCAACGCCAGCTTCACCGCCACCGGCTTCATCAGTAGAACCACCTCCACCAGCTTCACTAGTAGAATCACCACCACCGGCTTCACCAGTAGAACTACCGCCACTGGCTTCACCAGTAGAATCACTGCCACCGGCTACACCAGTAGAATCACTGCCACTGGCTTCACCAGTAGAATCACCGCCACACCAGTAGAATCACTGCCACTGGCTTCACCAGTAGAACTACCGCCACTGGCTTCACCAGTAGAATCACCGCCACCGGCTACACCAGTAGAATCACTGCCACTGGCTTCACCAGTAGAATCACTGCCACTGGCTTCACCAGTAGAATCACTGCCACTGGCTTCACCAGTAGCATCACTGCCACTGGCTTCACCAGTAGAATCACCACAACCGGCTTCACCAGTATCATCACTATTGGATTCACTGCTGGCATCACCACCACCAGCTTCAGCAGTTGAGGACTCTGTGGCAACGTCAGCCTCAAAGGCCAAGCCTTATTCTTTTGAAACAGAGCATCAGCACCCCATAGAACTGTCATCTGCAACCGTAATGCAGATTGCTGCTCTGCAACCTCTGTTTATTAATTTTTCATGCCCAGAATGCCAGGAGGGGCATTTTATTGTAAAAAATAATGAAAGCAAGCGTTCTGGACTTGCACTGTTTCTAGAGGTAATGTGCAATTTATGTCACTTTGTCATAGCATCTTCCTACTTGTCAGTGTTATGCAACGGCAAAGTTTTTGATGTTAACAAAAGAGCTGTGCAACATCATTAGTGACTGGTTTGGGGCATGCTGGTATGGGGAAGTTTTTTGAAATAATTAATTTTTCTAGCATGCACCAGAAGACTTACAACCAGCATGCCACAACTATCCATCAATGTCTACCAACCTACAAAGATAAGATGTTGGAACTTGCAGTGGATAAAGTGAAGGCAGGACAGGACAGGACCAGGCAGAGGTACAATAATAGATATTGATGTGTCATATGATGGTAGTTGGCACACTCGAAGGTTTGGTATTATTTATTGCTTCATTTTTAATTTTATTTGTAATTTATATGCATATTTTTCTGTTTTAATGTATGGTGTATTCATGTATATTATGTATCAAGTTCATAAAGTATTACAGTCGAACCCACTTACCTCAAGCTCGGTTAGCTCGACCACCCTATTATGTCGACGTTTTTTATTGGAACCGCCAAATTCTCTCTTTGTCTTAGCATTTTCTCGTCGTTTAATTCGATTTTTTTAAGTCGCAGAAACCTCATAACACGAGCACAAAAAGGGTCAAATTTGCCACTTAACATTGGTTATCTCGATCCCCATGACCAATCGCCAGCTTTTGAAAATGTTAGCTACTGTTTTTTTCTCATTGTTTCATTCATAAGAAGTGGCCGTGTGCAAAAGCCATTTAACTATTGGTTATAATTAATTAAAATATGTCAAAGTTGAAGGTTCAAAAGTTCAAAAGGAGTACCTAATTTATTTGTGTACGTTTATATAGAGAAGAGTTCGCTTTGTCATGAGTCATATATAGGTCACGATAGACCATTCTGAGTCCATTGTAAGGTGAGGGGATCGTATGGAATAATAAAATGTACCGTGTGCAGACTTGTTGTCATTGGCAACAATTCATCCTTCAACCTCATTTTGACTACATGTATTACATGTACTGTACTCAGGAGCTGCGTTTGAGGGTGGCAACTGGGGCGACTGCCCCAGGCCCCACGCTTAGATAGGCCCCGCGTTTCGGTCCTGAACATGTCTCGTCCTGGTTAATAGCCTATACATGTAGAACCGAAGAGTGGATGGTAGAACGTATGCTGGAAACGAATGTAAAGAAACGAAAGAGGCACCCTTGTAATCCTTTTGCAATTATTTTGCAATTATTTTGCAATATGTCAGCCAATAAATTGAATTTTAAATCACGTCGTAACCGGCATGTCATTTTTCGATAAGAATAAAACGTTGTTTATAGACCAGAGAAAATAATGAACTTGTAATAATTTAATAAAAAGGTGACACGCGGTATTAAAATTACTCAATAATCAAGATATTTCATATTTTTAAATACCATAGCATACTGGTGCTTAGCGATCTTTACTAGTACTCTGGCCCTGCGGTGTCATTGCTGGCACTAGGCCCCGCGGTTACCTAACGCCGCCACTGACTGTACTACTGCTTTGTTCTCATTATTTCATTCATAAGAAGTGGCCGTGTGCAAAAGTCATTTAACTATTGGTTTGAATTAATTAAAATATGTCAAAGTTGAAGGTTCAAAAGGAGTACCTAATTCATTTTTGTACGTTTATATAGAGAAGAGTTCGCTTTGTCATGAGTCATATATAGGTCACGATAGACCATTCTGAGTCCATTGAGTCCAGTGTAGGCTGAGGGGACGGACCCAAAGAAGATTATTAGGAAGAGAATGGTTCGGGGACAATGAGGGGATATTTAGGTTACTTATTTGTGTAGCTTGTAAGGAAAATCAAGCAAGTGGCTTCGAAGGCACAGTATTGCTAAATCTGGGAATCACCGCAAAACCGCGTTATATTTAAACTTAAACGGTCTTCAAAAACAAACGGTCTTAACAACCTTAACTCTTAATGTACCAAAGCGCGGTAATCCTTGGTTTACCGTTTAGTACCAAAGAGCGGTAATGCGCGACTCGAAAGAACTCTCTTTAGAAACGAAATTACAGAAAATAAAAACTATTCAGTGCGGGATGAATGATGTTTTCGACTTCCGGCAATGGCGACTGTTTACCTCGCTAGTGTTATCGCTCGATTCGCGTTGTTTTTTGGAAGATTTTACGGGTTTTTTTCGAAGATGCGATTTCGCTATATTTTATTACTAAAATTATAGTACTAAACTACAGGTAAATATAGTTTTAAACTCAAAACGGTCTCTCGGATACATAAAATAACCATTCTTATTCTAAAAGATGACGTCAGTATGACTATAATAATAAAAATGGATTTAACGCAATTTTTTAAATTTTATAACCGGTTGATTGCAATTCGGGAAATTCTTATGGTACTGAGGCGGAAGTTTTCCAAAAACCTTATGGCACATTAAGAGTTAAGAAAGAGTGAAGAAATAGGGTCCCGATATTCCGATACGATTCTGATTAATCGTCCCATCACTAACTAACGCACAACACGTAATAAAGAAATTTCAAGCGCATGTTAATATTTTGCCGCCATATTGGATTTCGCTTTAACTCGATCATCGGTTATGTCGATGCCATTTTTCATACCCCAGCGCCGTCGACTTAAGCGGTTTCAAACTGGATAGTGAGAATTTAAAAATTAAAAAAAAATTGGGTTATTTTATATAATGACAATTTATTTTATTACTGCATTTCTGTTCTAAAAAGTTGTTAATGAATTATTATTTTCCTAATATATATGTTATATATAAATAGCTAATACATTAACACTTTGCTCAATATGCTGTAAAAAAATGTTTGAGTAATTTTTTTTTTTTTTTTAATCGTCATATTATTATAATACTTTTTTTACATCTGCGATGGCAGATGAAAAATTATTGAGTCTAAATTCTTCCAAATTTGTATGCTATTATTTAATTATATTCTCTAGTGATTAATAGTTCTTTTAGTAAAGATTTTTCATATTTCACTATTTTACTAATTTTTTTATGTGCATGGGTGACTGGGCAAAATTGTGTTAAATTATTTTCTGTAATTTTGTTTAAGATTTTAAATGTTTTATTACATGTATAAATGGTATAAATATATGATGTATCAATGCTTAATTTATTATATAACTTAGATTTTTTTTTTAATTAATTTTTTAACTTCTTTTTTGTTTTTCTCAATTTTGCGTTTTTCTAGTTTTGTAGGAATGCCAAATGTGATAAGTTTAAAACTATTATAGTTACAAGCCTCAAATTTTGCATGCACATTACCATTGATATTCTCAAGGAATTAAAATGGCCATTTTTTATACTTTTCACTCCGGAAATTTTTGATATTTTTTTTTTATATTGCTACCCCTAAAAAATTGACGAACAATGTGGTGACGTCACGTAAATGTGATTTGTAGTAATTTAAACAAATGAGTTGTAAAAGTCTCTTTTTAAAATATTACAAATATCATTCTTAATCTGTATACAAAGTTTCATAATGATTTTGTGATAGCATAAATTTTTATCAAACTTTGCGCAAATGTCAAAATTCAATGAAAAATTTTCTTTTTTTGTAATAAATTTTTTTTTCTTCTTTTTTTTTTGTTTGTTGTTGGTGTGTGATAATTTTTTTTTTCTAAATTAAAAACAAATTTTTTTTCCCCTTATGGACCACCTTAAGTTTTATTCGTTTCCTCTATTTCGGGTTTTCGAATGTCTCTAGGTTTTTTAATTTTAGTTACGATTTCTACGGCCGTGTTTGATCTGAAAGCGGTAATTTTTCTAATTCCAATCCGCCGGATTTTTTTAAAAAAATCTGTCGGATTCGAATTTGCTAAAAAAACGTCGAAGTTTGAATGTCGTCGGATTCGAATTCGAACTTCGTCACATCCCTAGTTATGTATAAATAAAATATCAGAGTGATTATTTGGAGATTTCTCTGTATAACTTATAACACCAGGGGTTATTGGGAGAAATCTCCTTATAACGCTGAATGTTATACAGAGATTTTTTCCATGATTCATAGCGTTAAACGAAGATTTTTTTCTGCTGTGACGTCACTTCTTGCCAGTTAGATTTAAGATTCTTAAATAATCATTTCAGAAATGAGCTTCTGTTGTCTAATGGTTAGAGTGTTTCATTTCGAACTGGTTTTAACAGTGGTCCGAGGTTCGCGTTTCAAATGCGACATTTATTTTTTTTTTAAATAACTTTCTAATTTCGTTTTCAATTACATTCAGTGATCTTTAATTTGTAGTTATGAGGTTGGGTTTAGTATTAGTAATATGCTAAAGTAGTTTTTGTTAAGAACTGTTAGAGTTGGAAATCCCGTGATGCTTAAGCTTAGACTAAGTCCACTAAGTTGGCTTAAACCTAGGCTACCACTAATACTAGTACTACGAACTTTCCCCACTTGTGATGATGAAGATTAATTAAATTAATTTTAAAATCATTATTCTTGTTTTTTTTAAAAATAATATTATTTATAAGCATTATTAATATTAATATATTCAATCTTAATCATCGTAAGTGTCAGTGAGCATACTTCCATGATCTATAGCAGTGGTTCCCAAACTTTTTTTACCCGTGGACCCCTTTTATAGTCAAAACTTGCTCACGGACCCCCAAGTTTAAACGCTACATAAATGTATACTAAAAAAATTTACTATTTAAAAAAAACAAATTTTGTTGAATAATTATTTATTTAAAAGTAATTTTTTATTTCTTTTCTTTTAAAATAATTACCTGGATGAATTTGAGTCCATTTATGTCCGGCTAAATGTCTGTGTGTAGCAAACGCAATCCCCACAAGTTAGTAATTTTTTTTAATGAGGTTTATAACTTCACTGCGTCAACATTCTACCAAATAGGCAGACGATAAAGCAGTCAACAACCTTTGTAAAATAACCCATAATGCAGGACATAAAATTGGGATATCTTTTTGTAATCAGAATTGGTTTTCATTTCCTCATTTACGGATAATTCAATAAGTTGCTCTTGTATTGACTCATCTATATCTGCGGACTGAGTTTGTAACTGAGCAAAATGTTAAAATGCCCAGTCGGGAATATTCAATTAAAGAATGTCTTCGAATCTTTAGTTTAGGTCTGCATGAAGGCAATGTTTACATTAGGCAAGCAAGTCTTCATTTCTATTTTGCGATTTTTAAAAATTTTGAATCTGAGAACTTTATCCTCTTCCCAATTTTCTTTTATACAGAAAACGTTTTGCAACAAATGAAGATATTACGCTTTTAGCTTTGATTAAATTTCATTGGTCACCGTGTAGAATTGAATTAGTTTAGTTAAATTTGGCAAACAAATCTGGCATGTCATGTAGTTTATGTCATTTTTTTGAGTTCACCAAATTTTGTCTCAAATCATTGTCTTTGCCTTCCAGGAATTCCAGCACTGAATAAAAGAAACTTTTATCTAACAAACGTACTTCTGCGTAAAGTAGTAAATGATTATAGTCTTCAACATTTTCGAAACTCTATTGAGCAAATAATCTCTCATTGAAGGCATTTCTTTTTTTATTTTATTTACTGTTCTAATTACATAATCTAGTGATTCAGTAGGAGTTTTGCTACTAAATTATGTCGATAAATCACACAATGCACTGAACGTACATTTGGTAT
>MUZC01000858.1:208298-232138 GCA_002072015.1 Radix auricularia
TGTTTATTCACTTCGTATCAGCGTTACATAAATATAAATTGTCGAATACATGTACGACTTTTTTAGACTTTATATTGTAGGCAAGTTATGCATGTAGTATCATTATTGCGTTGCTGTATAAAACTATTTTCATTAGTCTGTCTTACACTGCGCCATCTAAAACTTTGAAGGAAAAAAAGGCGGGGGATGCGTGTGAGATTTCTATGTTAATTACATTTGTAAAAAATTTATCAAAATATATATTAGAAAATATGTATAAATCCAATTTTGAATATTTAGAAAAGTATTTTTGCTGATTTAATTCACGTATTTAGAATCGTCCAATCATATCAAATGTGGTATCAATAGAAAGCTGGTTTCTTTCTTCCTTAGATAAATACGACTTACAGGAACACGTCAAAATTTACCCAACCCTGCAATCATCGTCATTTCCTTTAAAAGATTGTATTTTTATGACTTACGTAAAGGGTCCCCGCCCTTTCTAACGCATCAAACTTGATATACCTTTTAATTAACCAAGCATTTTGATTGGTTATAGCTGTGGGAATATCGTAGTTCTTTTTCTGTTTCTAGGTCAAACAACTTTATTTAGCTCAGGACTTGAAAATCGCGTCTACGGAATTTATTGTTCTTTATTTCCGTAATAATATTTTTTAAAAAATATATTTTTATCAGTTTTACGCCGAACCTTCCGCGGACCCCCTGAGGTTGTTCAGGGACCCCCAAATCAATTTTAAGTTTCCACGGACCCCCTGAACGGTTCCGCGGACCCCAGGGGGTCCGCAGGGACCACTTTGGGAACCACTGATCTATAGCCATTCAAATCTAGTAGGGGTTGCCAAAAGTTATAACAAAAACAATTTATTTTTTTTTTATTTTTTTTTTTGTGGTTGGATAAAAAAACAAGTATTAAGTAGAAAATTATTGTCAACCAGTCGAACATACTCCACACAGTTGATAATATAGGAATACTAATAGGATAATAGGCAATAGGCAGTAAGTTTCAAAATTTATTCAAGTTACAACTGGCAGTTGTAACTTGAATAAATCAACTGGCAACTGGTGTTCAGATTAATTTTTTTTCTCTAAAAGTTAAAAGGCTAAAATCTAAAACTAAAATGCAGTAATTATCAGTAAATTACCACTTAAGAGACATATATACATACTATATAACACACATAAATTGTCATAAATAAAATATCAACATTATAAATGCACTATTGTACTTGTGTAGTGTAGTTATTATTGGGGCTAAAACTAGAAATTCAGAACTAATTAAATCAATTTAACTATTTTAACATTAACATTATTATAGTTATAGATACCATGTCAATTACAAATCAATTAGTAGAGCTGACAAGACTAAGCACAATTATTTATTTTGATTTTTTTTTTAAATAAGCTATGACTATCTATAACTTTACTTTGACTTTATAGATTATAGTTATACTATGATTACTATGACTATGATACTAATTTTACTAAGTGATCGCTACATACTAATACTAACTAAATTAGAACAAGACAAAAGTACTGATAACTTTTTTAAATAGAAATCTTCGTATAAAGTATAACGCCTCCCATAAAATATTATTACAATCAAATATAAAAACATTTGGCTGAAGCGAAGTATGTCGACCGTGACGTCACGACGCTACCGTTTTCTGGAAAAGAGAGTTCAATAAATTCTAAAAGGATTATAAAAAATGGAAGGTTTTAGGGTTTGGGTTAGGTATAGCTATAGAATTTTAATTTCAAAGCTTTTTAAAGGACTTGATATAAACAATTAACAACAATCAGAAAATAAATAAATTACTTTATCTGTCCACTGAAATTCTGGGGTGAATGCTTTAGACAGAAGCGATTTACCAGCTTGGGGATCTTCAACGTTAGTTTTAGATGACTTTTTAGTAGAATGGTTTGCCATTTCTTATATAAATTTGACTTTATAATATCCTGGGGGTTTTCACTGAAAAATTCAATACAAATTAAGGACTCATTTATCTCCTCAACGTGTCCACCATGTTGTTTATTTTCAATTGTTGATGTAGTACAGCAGTATTAAACCAATGACGCCAATGTCTCAAAGGCTAATACCAGTATGGCGTTATTTTATACAAAGTTGACATATTATTTTAATATTTATTTACTTATGTAATTTATTGATTCGTTAAGAAAATTTCTTGTTTAATTGATATTTTTCCTAAATTAGATGATAATGTTAGTTATTATTTGGAAAATTGTGGGTGGGGGTAAAAAAAAAAGGTGGGGGATGCTGGGGTTGTTTTAAGCAGCTAAAATCTCAAACTTAGATCTCTGCAGCAGTCCTTTTGTACTTTAAAATTGTTGGACATCAGATTTGTTTATCTTTACAAATTACATATATTTTTGGAGAAGAAAAAAATTTCAACTTTTTGGATGATACTTATTGATACAATAAAACAATGTGAACGACAATGAAAAACAATTAACATTAATAAAGTAAACATGTATGATGAGCATGATATGTGGCAATGTGAATGTGTTCTGTAGAGTGAAATATGGGAATGAGAGGGACAATATTTGACATGATGAATGATGCTGTGAAAAAAATAAAACAAGGTGATGGCTATTCCCTGCTCCAGTAGACTCCTCCATGCCGGTCTTCTGGATTCCGACGTTTCCTCTCGAAAGTAAAGTGCGAAATTTTCTGAGCGTAGACTGTTCACAAATGACGTCACGGACTTAGGGGCTGGTGTCACATATCTGTGACGGTGTGTGACGACAAGAGGTTGGGGTGTTTAAGAACTACGACGTCACAAGAAAACGTGCAACTTTAAATAAAACTTTTACTTAAATATTTGTTTGCTTTCAATTTATAAAAACAAAATTGGCCATGAATGGAAAATCCTGGAGAAGCTGGGCCAGGATAGAGATGTTTGGAGGTCTCTCGACGATGATCGGTGAATGCCCCTCATGGCCATGGACGAAAAGTCTCAACAACTCAATTTATTTAATGACGCTTTCAAAGGCTTAACGCCTGTTACGATATTAGAGTGTAGCCTGACACTAAATAATACTTAAACGCTAATAAAGTGATTTGATTTGAAAGTACTCATTAAAAAATAAAATAAAAATGCGGCTTTGCGGCTTTAATGTGGGGGCGGGGCAACGCTTTGTGATTTCATATTTGAATTCACTTTTTTTCACAACCAGGAGGGGGTGGGGGATTTTGCCAAAAATAGCGTGACGTCATTTATGGATGGCCCGTAGACTCTGTCCGGATATATTTATGCTTCATTATTTTTATATTTACACGCTTGAAATCGTGAGCATAGAAAACTTGTAGTTAATTTAATTTAGTTCAAAATTGATATAAATTTGAAATCCAGTTTCAAAAGTGATCTTTTAGAGTGAAATGCATTTGTGGTATTTCTTTATGATTAATAATAATATGAATATGATAAACTTTGTGCAATTGTATGGTAATTATGATAAATGAATAGTCTATGATTAGATCTATATCACATGAAAATAATGATATATAATTTAGTTTTTGGATATTAGCGGAATAAAAGATTTTTAGAAAACTGGCTAAATGTCGTCTTAATTAACTAATTTAGCATTTTCAAAAATCTAATCGGCTATCTCCCTTGAATTGCCTTTACTTTAGTATGCCTAATCTTTTTCACATTTGAAAATTGTTTTTGGGACATTTCTTTTTGACTTATAGGATTTTTTAAAAATTCTTTGATTATCAACATTTATGAATCATTGAATTATTTTGAATCAATTCATTATTCAGTGCAACATATCTTTTACGGATAAAGGTGAATGAACAAAATAACTAAAACAATATTAATTAAAATTAAAGTTAAAGTCTTAAAGTTCATTAAAATTAAAGACGGTATGATGTATCTCTTACCTTACTTTAATCATACTCTTAACTTAACTATTGATGTTCACTGATTTATTAAGTTACCCATATAAATTATTGGTCAGTGATGGCGAACCCATGGCACGTGTGCCACAGTCGGTACACAGCCGCATGCATAGCGTAATCAAGCCGCACATGATGAGTAAAAAAAAAATTACTTCGCTAATCAAATATACTAAGCTAAACCCACATTTTGAGGGTTATTTGGAGTTTTGGCACTTTGCTATAACTTATAACAAAAATGGGGTTTTTCGTCAGTGGCGGATTTAGCTATAGGGCGGGGGGGGGGGGGTCGCCCCCCCCCCCGCGCACCTGTTAAGTCTAAAATGGCGCCCCCCCTTAAGACGCCCTTAATGAACACTAAAAAGGTGTAACTACAGCAGAAAAAAAGATTGTAAAACACTTGTAAAAGCTAAATTCGCCACTGGTTTTCGTTTGATTTATGGGCTTGCAGTCTCAAAAAATTTGCCTTTTCTAATATAGATGAACTAATATTACTAATACTAATATCATTTATAATTTATATAATAATATATATCCTGATGATGGTGGCAGCTGGTTATTGTTGTGGCCAAGATGGCAGCTTGGGCTGGTGATGTCACTTGGATTGCTCCGATTGCTATCCTGAAGTTATATTCTTGATTTTCCTCCATTACCCCCTCTTAAGGCTTTTCTTCATGCGCATAACTTATCAAAATAGGGAACAAGATGAGTGGGACATGGGGAGTGTCTCTCCATTTTAATTTTGAAAAAGAAGGTGGAGGGGCTATTTATGAATCTCACAGAATTATGTGCTATGATGCGCATGTAAGTAAGGAATGATGCCCGGGAAGTTTGTGGCTGGGCTAATTCTTTGCGCCTAAAATTCTGGTTGCCTTAGCCTTAGTGGTTGGCAATGTTCTTGGTTTACTTTCAAATAACATGTAAAGTAGTTTGATATTGTTGTTTTTAATTCATTTACATGTTGACTTAGCTACATAAATAAGCTAATAATTGTTTTATATTCATTCATTTTCATCAGAAATGAGTTGATAATATTTGTCGATAGGAATATATTTAAATTATTTGTCTTTTGTAAAACCAGTCATTGAAATTTATATAGAGGGTGATATTGCAAGAATCTACTTGTATCCATGTAGTAATTTTGGCTGAGTGCAAGAATCAACCAGTGTTTGTGAATTTCTACTAACTTTAACAAGAAATTGTTTTCCTCTCTCAGATTATACAAACTAGCTTTAAAATTAATCATGGAGCCCTATGAACATACAACAGGGTCAAGGGAAGGCACTGCCCCCATCAGACCACACCCAGAATATGTCAGATCTATTGAGGGCATCCTGAAGATAGTAGAAATTGTAAGTACATATAGAGGATTTTGAAAGTGACAGCAGAAATTTTCATCCTATACGGTGGAACTTAAAAATTGCATAAGTTTTTGAGTATATAAGTTTGATTTTGTATACTGTTGTCAAAAACTAATATATATACATCTCCCACCTCTCTCTCTCTTTTCCCCCTTCCACAGGCCTTGTGCATCATTGTCCTCATCTGTACATCCGTAGAGGACTGGTACTCTTTTGGAGGAGGATGGTTGGATTTTGTGGCTGGTTCAGCAATGATTACTACACTAATCATCTTCCTCTTCCACTTCTTCAACATCTTCGGACGCCTGACAACTCATTGGAATTTCATTGTAAGTACAGCAGTCATGAACCCCAGAGGGCTTTAAAGGGAAATAACTTTTATAAGACTTACAGACTTATATTATATAAAAAAGATTTTTATCCTTTTTTAAAGACATTAAATTATGATTAAAGCATTTTAAAAGCTTGGATTTAGATGATTTCATTAGTTTTGCTACATTTGTATCAGAGTAACATGTCTTGGCGATAAAAATAACAATCGTATAAGAACTTGTTTAGCCCTGTATTCTAGCTCACTGCTCTACACATTAAAACAAAAAACTATTTGAAATACCATTTGAATCTTAAAATAAAATATATAATAAATAGATGACATTCATTAGCTACATTTATAATTTATAAGGCAATCATTCTTCAAAGTTAAGTATTGTGGTAGGGTTCAGTGTGGTAATATTGCAGTTTCAAAAACCATTTGTCTTGGTACTTTGGTGCAGCCACAGCTTCCTTAAAGTGGTGTGATGAAATATTTTACAAAGTCAATAATTTTTCTTTTAAACTTGAATAGGATTGGACACCCATTTCACTTTGTGCTAACCTTCAATCACTAAGTATTACACTCCAAAAATGGCTGTTTTAAAAGGCCATACTCAACCAAGAAATTGTTTATCCAGCTTCTTATCTTTGTTATTCATGTTCAACCCCAACACTAATTAGTTGTGGGTTTTTGGTGAGTTATCAGCTGTCATGATGCTTTTTAAAAAATATTAAAATCTTTTATCTAAATAGCAATTATCTCTGATTTTAAATTAAAATAAATTAAAAAATAATTTCAGCAGTTTTTCGTGTTAAAAAACTTAGCTTAAGTATTTGATCTTTATTCATGGGGGAAATTTATTTGGTCACGGGCTATTGGTGTGGAAAATGTATGAGGATATGCACATGTAGGATTCCAACAGTCAGACTAACAATGATATGCTTACAGTTTTAACTCTATTTACATGAATCAACATATCCCTTGGAATACACAGGATAGTTCCACTCCAAGGACCCTCAGATGTGGTGATGCTACATCATTTGATTTATCACACAAGTAATATATATTCTGCTTCATTGTAAAGGAATTCAAGTTCTTTGAATTTTCTTAATATGTATTCTTATTTACTAATTTATGTTAAAGAATTCAGTTTTACTCAATTTTCTTATTTCAACTGGCCAACATCTGTGAGGATTTATCATTCCGTTATATTTCTGACTTATGACATACTGAAGAAAAAAGTGCGCCATTAAAATGAAAGTGTACTAAATATTCAGTTATTTGTTAAAATATAAATAAATAATGTACAGGGCATTTGGTTGCTTTACTCAAGCCAGATAATTGGTTTTGAAATTCCCTTTGCTCCTACAGCTGTTGCTGATTTTGAAAATGTCATTATAATAAATTATATTTTATGGATATCTTGAAGAATATGACTCCATCGAAAACCATTTCTCTATAAACTATTATAGGCTATGGTATTTACAGTGTTACTTTTATTAGTGCGTATTTAAATGCAGTACACTTTGGTAATTACCATCATATGTTTAAATTAAAGGTGAAGGAAAATTATGTTCAAATTTTCTGAAGTTAATATTTTAATGCATGCAGTGTATTTTTCTCTTATAAAATTAGATTTTGTTCAACAACTAAATTACATAAAACACATTGATACCTTAGTCTAATCAGGAAATGTGCTATTAATGTTCTGTTTTTCTTTATCTTTAGTTTCCCAATTCAATTGGTCTCATTTCAGTTCCTAATTTTTTTGTTTTGTTGAATTTTTTTATTTCATTTTTCTGTTATGATTATTCTTAGTTAGGCTTTTATAGTGTTGAAGTGACTCTGACATTATTTGTTTCTATTTATATGCACATGTACACTCAAACACAAGCAATGTTCCCTCTAAGGTTTGTTGTTCTGTGTGCAAAGTAAAAAAACTTGTGTGCAAAGTTGCTCAGCATCCATTTTTCGTGCAATATTTGTAAAAAATTTGATGCACGGATTTTCTAAACGGACATCAGTGAGATATAGGCAAATCTTAAATGGGACATTGCAAATAAGTCGTATATAACCTTTTGCCTATTTTTTTTTCCTCTAAATATGAATGTCTTTTTTAAAAACCAAATTTGTACTTCATGCTATATTGCATCTTATTATCTAATGGGCTGTGACTATACAATTTATACTACTCATGAGAAAATGACATTTATTTTCTTTTCCCTTCAGGAATTTATTTACTATTGTATCTGTGTTGTCCTGTTCCTCATCGCAGCCATCGTATCAGCCGTCCGAGCCAGTCTTCATCCTGCCATAGGTGCTGCAACAGTGAGTATCTTTGAACAACATATATTATGGAACTTATAATCCTTGTGGTTTGACCTGATCATGAAACATTTAAAATTTAAATCTTATATCATGACATGTTTAACTCTTAATGTGCCATAAGGTTTTTGGAAAACTTCCGCCTCAGTACCATAAGAATTTCCCGAATTGCGATCAACCGGTTATAAAATTTAAAAAATTGCGTTAAATCCATTTTTATTATTATAGTCATACTGACGTCATCTTTAAGAATAAGAATGGTTATTTTATGTATCCGAGAGACCGTTTTGAGTTTAAAACTATATTTACCTGTAGTTTAGTACTATAATTTTAGTAATAAAATATAGCGAAATCGCATCTTCCAAAAAAACCCGTAAAATCTTCCAAAAAATCATGTTAAGCCTGGTCCCTTTTGGAACTCAGGACGTGTTAGCGCATTTTCGTATTATGTATCAGTACTTATGTTAGATATCAGCATTATGTAGTTATCAGTAATTGTGTTTAGATTTTAGACATATTTTTATGAATTTTCTTGTGTAATGAATATACCTGACTTTTTTTTTATTTAAAAGTCATTTCTTTACATTGTAAAAAAAATTATTTTCTCTTTAATCTAACTACAAGTCACCACAAATGATGACGTAAAACTCTCTAAACTTTTACACATATTCTAATGACGTCAACTAAAAAAAAACAACTAATTCTTTTGCACCCTTTCGCACCACTCTTCAATGCCCCAAGGATTATGCATTCGACTTCCGGCAATGGCGGCCGTTCCCTGCGCTAGTGTTACCTCTCGATTCGAAATATTTTTTGGTAGTTTTAACGGGGTTTTTTAACGGATCGAGTAACTGAGTGTTGATGCACAAATGGCAGGTCAGGACATACAAAAAACATATATACCTCATGGGTCTAGGACTTATGGATGCTGAGATCAAGGGTGATGACGGACGGACGGACAAAACGGGTGCAATAGCGCATTTGACTTCTCGAAAATGCGCTAAAAACACCGCGAATCGAGCGATAACACTAGCGAGGTAAACAGTCGCCATTGCCGGAAGTCGAAAACATCGTTCATCCCGCACTGAATAGTTTTTATTTTCTGTAATTTCGTTTCTAAAGAGAGTTCTATCGAGTCGCGCATTACCGCTCTTTGGTACTAAACGGTAAACCGCGGATTACTGCGCTTGGGTACATTAAGAGTTAATGCTCATCTAGTAGTATAATTACAAGTAATTATAATTGTAAATTATTTGTCAGTTTTCTTATTTGTGTTTGAAAATATAACATTGATCCTACATCAATCCCATTCCAGTTTGGCCGCAATGTTCTGTGGGTTCTTCTAAAACTACCTTTTTAAAAAAAAAGATCTTTTGCACAAATTTGTGGATATGGTGCTGAGCTATTTAGGGAAATCTTTAAACAAAAGATTCACAAACAAATTGTTCAATGAAAACAATAAATTAAAGCTTCTTTATTGATTATTAAAAAAAGTAGACGTTATGTCTAATGCCTTTGTCAGTACAAATAATTTACCCAAGTATTAAAATTATATTAAAATCCTATAATACATTCTATATCACGCGTAAAAAAAGTTAGGTAAAGTTTTTTTAAAAATAAATAAATAAACAATTACATTTTAGACATAACTAAAAAAATATTTTTGATTGTGTTATTATAATGAACTTTCTTTAATAAGTTATGTCTTATTTATAAAGAATTTATTGTCAGTTACGTCATGTTTTTTTTTTTTTTTAAATTTTTTAAAAAATTAACTTTTAATGTACCAAAGCGCGGTAATCCTTGGTTTACCGTTTAGTTCCAAAGAGCGGTAATGCGCGACTCGATAGAACTCTCTTTAGAAACGAAATTACAGAAAATAAAAACTATTCAGTGCGGGATGAACGATGTTTTCGACTTCCGGCAATGGCGGCTGTTTACCTCGCTAGTGTTATTGCTCGATTCGCGATGTTTTTTGGAAGATTTTACTTTTTTTTTTCGAAGATGCGATTTCGCTATACTTTATTACTAAAATAATAGTACTAAACTACAGGTAAAAATAGTTTTAAACTCAAAACGGTCTTTCGGATATATAAAATAACCATTCTTATTCTAAAAGATAACATCAGTATGACTATAATAATAAAAATGGATTTAACGCAATTTTTTTAATTTTATAACCGGTTGATCGCAATTCGGGAAATTCTTATGGTACTGAGGCGGAAGTTTTCCAAAAACCTTATGGCACATTAAGAGTTAAAACTTGTATTGCATTTAATTCCTCCACTAATTTATACTTTCAGTTTTTCACATTTGCTGCTCTGGTTGTGTACAGTGTGGACACATACTTCATGTATAAAGCCTGGAAAGCTTACCAGAACCAGCATCCAGTAGCTGGGGGAACTGTAGTTACTACAACAACTATTGTAACCACTTATGAAACCAAAACTGAGTACTAACAACCCTACAGCAGGAATACCATATCATAGAAGATTTAACCAATTCATCATGAGGTGACCTCTAACTCCCGCTAGGGGCTCATACCAAAACATGTGGAATTTGGTTACTTCTGGGTGTGGCTTGATGTACATTTTTGCTTGAACCAAGTCTTCATATATTTTAGGGCTTCGGAAATTACCTATTAATTTCTCGATTAATCATTAAATTATTTTATCGATTAAAATTATTTTAATCGATAAAATAGTGATTAAAAATAGAAAAATGTTTTTGTTTTTTTAATAAATAATTAACAATAGTTTTTATTTTATCATTACTTTTTTTACGTACAAAACTTCTCCGTTCAGAGTATCCATAATGAGTATACTTTAAAATAACCTGTTTTATAAGGACAATGATATGAATAAAAAACCCATTGTTTTTAACTATTTAACAATAACAAAATTTAAATTCATTGACATTATATTGAACTAGATTATAACTATTTTTAAATAAATCCCCTAACAATGGTACGTGTTTTAAATACTTAGGTTATGGGCATTTTAAAAAATACAATAAAAGGGCACAAAATATGAAGGAAAACGAAAAAGTAAAAAAAGAGATTATGAGGTCTTGGAAAAAAAATCATAGCTTTCGAACCACTTGGGATAAAAAGATGATCTTTATGTTTTTACTAATCATCAAACAATTTCTGTACAGCTGTATTACTTTTATATTTAATAACGTTATTTAACTTTTTTTTCAGTGCGAACTTTTTTAATAATAAGTTCATGAAAATATCAATTGCCTGTTTTTATTACTTCCCTTGAAATTTTCAGTTTAATGACGTCATACAGCTGTATTTTTAGCTTAACAAAATTTTCTATTAATTAATCGGTAATTTTTTCAAAAGTTAACTATTAAATTTAATTTAATCTATAACAGCCGTAATATATTTTTCTAATTTTTAAATACTTTTTTAACACTCAACTTTTCTTTAATTAACCAAATTTTGAAAATTCATGCTGTAAAAATAATTTATACTGTATTTTCTCTGATGGTTTATGTTAAAATACAAAATCTCTCCCATCTGCTACAGGGCTGAAGACAAGCATTTATAACTGTAACTGTTATCTTATCTTTTACAGACGCTCCTACTATTTAGAAGATTATTGTTATATACATAAAATTTATAAACCTTCAAAATAAAAACTCATATTTTATAAAGTTAGATGGAATATCAGATAATTATTCTAAATAGAAAATAATCCATCCATCTCTGTGATGCTACAGCCCGTGTAGGACTTGGGTCTGCCTCACCTCTTCTTTCCACTCAGTCCTAACCAATGCCTTTCTTCTCCTACATTGGATGCCTAGTTGCTGTAGACCTTTCTCTACATCATCTATCCATCTAAGCCTTGGCCTTCCCTTAGGTGTGTCCCTCTGTTTTGGTGGTGCACCCTCTTTGCTCCTCTGACATTTGGCATTCTTTCTAAGTGTCTTGCACAAATTTCTTGTAATGCAGCAACAAATATCTTATATTTCTCCAATTGATTTACAAGATTATCTAAGGCTCCAGGTCTCAACAGGCTTAGATCATTCCAAGTTGCAAACAAGAACCTGTGTCCATCTACAGGCATAGGTCGGTTTCCATTGATATCGGTCCCGGTTTTATTTTAAAAAATGGTTTAATGTCATGGTTATTGTGATTATTTTTTAACTAAAATGCTGATGTTTTCTTTTGTTATTTGTGAGATTATGCTATTACATATATAATTATTGTAACACCTGGTAGAGCAGATTGAGTAACTTGTCAAAAGTGTGTAAGCTATGAACCAAATCCAGTATCCAGATTTTTTATGCCGGAGTATTGTAATATTAGCAGATAATTTTTATCTTATCTATTACGGATGCTCCTATATGGAAGACTTTTGCCTCAAATGTTCTGATAAGAGTGGTGCAGACTTTTGCCTCCAATGTTCTGATAAGAATGTATTGGCTAGTGATGCAGTGTTCAGAGGTCTTGGCTAAGAAGGATCATGCTATTCTCAGCTGCCTTTGTTGCTCTACCAAGTGTCAGGTACCCATTCTGAGCTGGTTGGATTCAGGGATAACCTTGACCCCAGTAACATATCCCCTGCCTTCATGGAGATTCCAACCCGTGACCTTTGGTATGCCAGCTAAGCATTCATGCCACTAGACCAGCATACCCCTAGTGCACTGGGAAATGGGAGGTGTCTTATTTTGACTTATGAAGAATCATATTTTATTAAATACTTATATATTCTTTCTGAGTTTTGTCTGTGAACATTCTCATGGAAACTTCTGTATTTTAGCAATGTAAAGATTGTTAATCACTTTGTTTCCTTAATTTGACTGACTTATTCATAAAAGTGAAGGGTCATTAATTTTACTTACAAGCTTTTTAAAATTTTTGTTCCCTCTTGCTTTAATCCTAACAGGAACTATTATTTTATATGAACTTACTGTGTTGGTGTGAGATGAAAAAATGAGATGGCCATTGTGGAATGTTAACAAAGTTTGAAACTGTTTTATGTTTACTAAAAATACATTAAGAAGAGGAGTGATCTACCTATCACTCTACTTGGTCTTTTGATTATGTATAATAAATCATCTTGAACAAAAAGTGCTTTATTAAAAAGTGATTTTTTTAAAAGGGATATCTCATTTTGAATGTGTTTGTATATTACTTTCCAAGTATTAATTTCACAGAAATCATCCTGTATTTGATTCATTGTATTTTGTATTGATACTTTTTTATTGAGCTGGCAACATAATTTTGCATTTGATCAATTTTAGTTGAAATTATAAAACACTGTTTTATTGTTTATTTGATATATCACATTTAAGTTGTTTTTTTCTGAGATCTGCAACACAGAAGAATCTTAAACTAAGAAAACATGTTCTTTAAATACTGTAATAAGTGTTTCTTTCTGAATAACTGTTAAAATATTTTTTAATACTTTTTCCTACATCATTCAAAAGTCGTTATTTATACATTGAAAGTCATTTTGATGCCAGTTAATATTTATATGATATCTCACATTTCACTTGTTTTTTTCTGGGATCTGCTACACAGAAGAATCTCAAACTAAGAAAAATGGTCTGCAATGAGTGTTTATTTCTAAATAACTGTTAAAAGATTTTTAAAATACTGTTTTCCTGCGCCATTCTAAAGTTGTTATTTTACATTGAAAGTCATTTTGATGCCAGTTAATGAGTAAAGTCTTCATTTAGTATCTAAGCACTTGAAAATGACTCATATAAATTATCAGTATTAATTAAGTTATAAGTTATATTACATTTTTTTATGTGATTGTAACACTTGAATTGACTGTACTCTGAGATGCCAATTGTGTTCATTAGTGTTTTTAAAAATGACATTTGTTGTTGCTTCTTACTTACACATACAGCTTTAAATATGCCATGAAATGGTAAAATAAAGTTATTTAACGCAAACGGATTTCTCTCCTTTATATTTTATAGTAATAATAGTAGGTATCCCAAACTTGCGCTATTCTGGAGTTGATCAGAATGCGTAAGGGTCAATATTTACCCATTTTTCATCCAACGATAACTCGGCTCCCACTTAATCAATCTTAACCAAATTTGAAAATATATTAGTTTAACATATGTTTTCATCAAATATAAAATCAATATCGCCAGTCCTAATTTAGAAACAGCGTAACAAATAGTTTTGTACAGCCATCGCAATGCCCGTAAAATGCGATCTCCGCTGCCATTTTACGCTGGCTGAAGCGCAGGAAAAGGAGTCGGTTTACAAAAACTACTCGCGCTCCGCGGCTTTGCGTGCTATCGTGATGAAACCAAGTGTGTTAGAACATCCTTTCAATGAGCTTTCACGTGGTACCTATTTTTCATTTCTAAACTGAGCCGTTGACCCAGAAATTCAGATTTATTTAACCGAATTTTAGAACGTAAAATTCCTATACTTAGCAATGAGTGATTGGAATGAAAACGATATCACTGGAAACTAGAACATTTCAAGTGTGTCGTGTGTAAAAATCATAACGATTGGTGGAACAGCCGTGTACCGCCACCTAGCGAGGTAGAGGAGGGGGGGTGACACGAACTTCCCAAGACCTCCTCCTACCTACTAAACCGTAACGACGTCGATTCGCTGACCTGTTTTGATACGACCATTTCTTTTCTGTTCTGTCTTAAATTCGTTATTTTGAGGACAATTTCATTTTCAAATTGGACAAGGATATTCAGGAGATGTGTGGTAAGTTGGTTCTTTGACAATTAAGTTAGTTTTTATTAGAAATTATGAGCTGTGTGAGCTGCGGTAACTAACACTGGAAGCCTAGTTTTAATAGGCCGACATGTTATTACCCTGACATACAGCGACTTTTTGCAAGAGCCTTCTAATTAAATCAGGGCATGCTAGTGCTGTGATTTTAGTTTGGCTATAAAGATAAAAGGCTAAATTTTGTTGGAAAACTAAGTAAAAACATAAAAAATACGCATATTGGTCAGAATATCGTTTTTATTTACTGGTCACGTGACCCTACAGCCTACTCGACACTTTCAAACTAGCGATTTTTTTTCCGACGAATGAACTCGCCTTCCACTAGGGGGGTTGTATTCTAGTTTTGCACTAATTAAAATTGTAGGTTGACATTCACTATTATTTTTAGTTTTAAAATTATCAAAATAAATATAATTATTGAGTGGGTGTGTTGTTATAGCCAAGAAACAAGTCCTTATGTTACAGGTAATACATAGGGACATACCACTCTCAAGCTGATCAAGAAATTAAGTAGACTCGCCCATTTTGTATTTTGTTGTGGAATGTTTTAAGTTTAACTGAATTAACTCACTCAATGGCTTTATTCTGTTAGAAGTTTTATACTTTTAATGCTCCCTCCCTTTTAATTAAAATTAAAGGTAAAAGATGAAAAAGATAAAGGTGGTTTTATCACCTGTACCCAGGCAAAATCAGAGTAATGGACTTAGGCTAAGTCTTAGCATCAATTTGTAATTGGGTTCTGACCGTGCAGGAGCTTATGCCACATTTTTTNTGTTCTCCATACGACAGCTCCAGGAAAAATGCAGAGAGCAGCAGATGCCACTATACATTGCATTTGTGGACCTTACAAAAGCCTTCGACTTAGTCAGTCGCAACGGGCTATTCCAAATACTGGCAAAAATTGGATGTCCCCCTCACCTACTTGCCATCATCAGACAGTTCCATGAAAATATGCTTGGCACAGTACAGTTCGATGGAGCTAAGTCAGAGGCCTTCCCTGTCAGCAGCGGAGTTAAACAAGGTTGTGTACTCGCACCAACACTCTTCGCAATATTCTTCTCTGTACTTCTTCGATACGCATTCAAGGATAGCAGTGAGGGAATCTGGTTACATACCAGAGCTGATGGAGGACTTTTCAACACTGCCCGCCTCCGAGCCAAGACCAAAACGACGGATGTCCTAATTCGAGAGCTACTATTTGCGGATGATGCGGCACTAACAGCACATACAGAATCTGGTTTGCAACAACTCGTGTCAAGCTTCTCCAATGCCTGCAAAGAATTTGGTCTGCAAATCAGCTTGAAAAAGACAAACATCATGGCCCAAGACACTCGACCTCCTCCTACCATAAATATCGATAATGAAAACTTGGAGGTTGTGGACAGCTTCACCTACTTGGGATCCAAGGTCTCCAATACACTGTCCATTGAAGAAGAAATAAACAGCAGAATTGGCAAGGCAGCCGCAACAATGGCTAAACTAAATAAGCGGGTCTGGCAAAACACCAAGCTAACGGAGAAAACCAAACTGTGCGTCTATCGAGCCTGTGTCATCAGTACACTACTATATGGGAGCGAGACATGGACCACTTATACATCACAAGAGCGTAAGCTTAACAGCTTCCATTTGAGATGCTTGCGCCGCATCCTTGGTATTAAATGGCAAGAAAAAGTGCCTAATAGTGAGGTACTAACGCGTGCCAATACCCAAAGCATGTTCTCAATTCTTAGTGAAAGACGCCTGAGGTGGCTAGGACATGTCAAAAGAATGAGCCCCGGCCGCATCCTGAAGGACCTCCTATATGGTGAACTTGCTTCAGGAAAGAGGAAAACAGGTCGCCCACGCTTGCGATTTAAAGATGTCTGTCAAAGGGACATGAAAGCAGCCAAAATACATACAAGTGACTGGGAGTGTAAGGCAGAAGACCGATCTACGTGGCGCACAGTTGTCAAAGAGGGCATCATAGTAGCCGAGGAGCGAAGAATGGAGGAGGCTGCAGACAGAAGAGCTAGGAGAAAGGCCAAAACATTTGGAAGCACAGAACTCGTGTGTAAAAACTGTGGCAAAGACTGTCACTCAAGGATAGGACTGCACAGTCACTCGAGGAAATGCAACCCAACCCAACGGTGATGCACCATCGTCTCGCGAGACGGAAGGATGCCGGAGATATATCACATTTTGATATATCACATTTAACTTGTTTTTTTCTGAGATCTGCTACACAGAAGAATCTCAAACTAAGAAAACATGTTCTTTAAATACTGTAATAAGAGTTGATTTCTAAATAACTGTTAAAAGATTTTTTAATACTTTTTTTGCTACGCCATTAAAAAGTTGTTATTTATACATTGAAAGTCATTTTGATGCCAGTTAATATTTATATGATATCTCACATTTAACTTGTTTTTTTCTGGGATCTGCTACACAGAAGAATCTCAAACTAAGAAAAATGGTCTGTAATAAGCAATTATTTCTAAATAACTGTTGAAAGATTTTTTAATAACTTTTATCCTACGCCTTTCTAAAGTTGTTATTTTACATTGAAAGTCATTTTGATGCCAGTTAATGAGTAAAGTCTTCATTTAGAATATAAGCACTTGAAAATGACTCATATAAATGGAAATTATCAGTATTAATTAAGTTATAAGTTATAGTTCATTTTTTATGTGATTGTAACACTTGTATTGACTGTACCCTGAGATGCCAATTGTGTTCATTAGTGTTTTTAAAAATGACATTTGTTTTTCCTTCTTAGTTACACATACAGTTTTAAATATGCCATGAAATGGTAAAATAAAGTTATGTAACGCAAGCGGATTTCTCTCTCGTTTCTAATTTATAGTAATATAATCATACATGTATATAAACAAATAAAATTTGACTAGACTTTAAGGTTATATGGCTTTGAAGATGTTTTTGAAATGCTTGTGGACTGGGACACCATTTATGATGCAGTTACATGCATGTACTACAAGCTGATTCAATTGGATGTACATCATATTTTCACAGGTTTTGGTATTTTTATGGGTCTTTAATTGAAGATTTTCTTTTGGCATCTTGTCTTTCACTCTATCAATTATATAAGTAATAGTACATTAACTTTATGATATACAAAAAAATAAAGAGAACTTTTGTCAACATTTAGCAAATGTATCTTGCTATAGGAGATGTATCTTTGAATATTATAACAAATTTTCATTGTCACGACAAGATTGTAAAGGCTTTACCAATGTTTATCATATCTTTTCCCTCTATGACATTCAGTTACCCAGTTGTGGATGAATATTTATTTGGAAGACTCATATACAGTTCACTTGTTATATTTTAGTTCAGTTTTTAATGTTTATCAAAGCTCCTTGCATGGTATGGTACACAAAACATTTTGATTCATTTTTTTATGATCAAGTAGTTAAATAACAGAGAATGGATTCTATGGTGTTCTCATGAATACTATTTGCTATTACATTTCAAGCTTCTCTTCTCCTAGTTTCATCCCTTAAAATCTGCAACAAGTTGTGTCCCACCTCCCTTAGTGACATATTAATTGAATTCTTCTATCTCAAAATATTTCTTGTGCTTTAATTTGAAATTATTAATTATGATAGATTTTTTATCAAGTCTCTGCTATTTTTACTTGAATTTAATTTTCGTCTAGAGAAACTAAAAATGTTAAGTCATTATATATAAATAAATTTAAAACACGACAGTAGTCGGTCCCAAGCCTCTGTTTAGAGAGGAGGGTTGGGCCAACAGCTAGTATCCCTCCCTTGTAACAAAAATCATTGCTACATAATCAAAAACAAAGATTACAAATGGAAACTTGGACCTTGGAAGAAATGGATCTCTTAACAGAGAACTAATGAAGTTAGGTGGCCATTGCCAATCTGAAACCACTCGCAGGGGACCATGTTTCACTTGAACCACCACCAGTTTAAGAACATGGATCATAAGGACCCTTTCAAAGCTGAAAAAACTGCCTAAGTTGCTTCTAAAATGCAAGTATACATACTAGGAATAAGTGAGTCCAGATGGACAGGCTCAGGTCAGATGAAGCTCAGCACACGTGAACTGCTGCACAATGAATCATCTCTTATTCTCAGCCCAAGGGAAACTATGCTATACTCAGGCAAGGGAACTGCTGCTATACTCAGCACAGGGAAACAGCTGTTATACTCAGCACAAGTATACATACTAGTACTAGGAATAAGTGAGTCCTGATGGACAGACTCAGGTCAGATGAAGCTCAGCACACGTGAACTACGAGACATCCGATGAGCGCAAACTTCGAAGCTTCCACTTGAGGTGCCTGCGTCACATCATTGGCATTAAATGGCAGGATAAAGGGCCAAATAGTGAGGTCATGATGCGTGCCAAATACTTAAAGCATGTTCTCAATGCTTAGTGAAAGACCCATGAGATGGCTAGGACATGTAAAGAAAATGAGCCCAGGCCGCATCCCCAAGGACCTTCTATATGGAGAACTGGCATCGGGAAAGAGGAAGACAGGTCACCACGTCTGTGATTTAAAGATGTCTGCCATAGGGACACGAAAGCAACCAGAATACCACACGCGACTGGGAGTGTAAAGCAGAAGACCTATCTACGTGGCGCACAGTAGTAAAGGAAGGCGACATAGGAGCTGAGGGGCGAAGGATGGAGTATGCTACGGAGCTCTTAGGAGAAATGCCAAAACATTGGGAAGCACACAATTCGTGTGCAAAAGCTAAGGTAAAGACTGTCACTCAAGGACAGGACTGCACAGCCACACGAGGAAATGCACCTCAGGCCAACGATGATGCACAATGGTCTTGCGGGACGGAAGGATGCCGACAATTTTTTTATAAGCTGTATAAATATTTTTGTAGTCACTGATCGCCCAGAAACTTTGGAAAGTTGTTTAGTACACGCCCGCTTCTCTGCCTACACTGTATGATTCTCCAATAAACTTGGTACATACGATTTTACTCACATGTATTAAGAAACTGTAGGGCATTGAATCCCTGATTTCCAATAGTTTAATCAGGTTTAATTTTTTTAATTCTATCCGCTCAACGATCGACAAGTTTCACCATGTAAAACTTTCCTATTTATATTTTATGACCCCATCTTCCTGAAACATGATAGGCGGCTTCCCTCACACCGATGAACATACTTTTTTTGTTGGTAATACGCCAATGTTAATTGCCTTTTAAAACTTTGTTACTTACGGTCCTAGAAGTTTTGCATGGGGATTCCCAACACTAAGTGAATCCCACTTTTCTGCTGCACAGGGCAGGTATTTTGCTAGTAAATATATATGTATATATAATAGGGCTGCGGATATCATCGATTAATTTCTCGATTAATCAGTAATTTTTATCGATTAAATTTATTTTAATTAATAAAATCGTGATTAAAATTATGGAAAATGTGTACAACGATATTGCCGATTTATCAATAAATAATCAATTATTAATAATTAAAATCAGTTGTTTTTTTTTACTTACAAAAAAAAAAATTAAAAATTAAGAGTAAACTTTCAAATAAGCTGTTTTGTTTTATAAGGAAAATGATGTCAACACTTAAACGTTGCTTTTATTTAATTAACAATAACACAATTTAAATTCATTGACATAAAATTCTGTACAGGTGATGCAACAGGTGTGGGGTTCGATTCCCAGCAGTGGCAATTTTTTTTTTTCTTTTCACACTCAATTGTAACATTCCGCAAACACTTCAAACAGTTATTTCTTCGTGTTCGTTTATTTATTATTTTCATTATTAATATTTAGTTACAATCTATATTAGCTGTTAACAATCATTTTATTTTAAGGGACGCTGGCTGGATGGGCCCCCGTTTCATTGCAGCCCGGGGGCCCGTGCAGTCTTTAATTAATCCGACCCTGGACATAAGTGATAAAAAAAATATCAGATGTATGATATAATTATATTTTACAAATAGTTATGTAGAATATATTAATAAATGTCAATGCCAAACCAATTTTGGTGAAAATGTATGGGGGTGGTGGGGGGCTTGTAGTCACACTTTTGTGTGATGTGATGTGTGACAAGGGGGAAGTGAACTGAGACGTCACTTCAGAAACGTACACTTTTAAATGAAAGGTTCACTTTAATATTTGATTCCTATTTTGTGACGTTTTAAATGGCTTCACACCACACCATTTACGTTATTAAATTGCACCCTTACACTAAATACATAGATCTAATTGAATAATACTATACTCGACAATAAAATTGAGACATGCTCTATTTTAAATTAGGGGTGGGGTGGGGAGCTTTTGTGACGTCATTTTTGTTTATTTTTAGCATGTCTAGGTTTTTTCTCTTTTTTCATTTCTGATCTAGGTTTATTTTCACATGTAGGCTAGGTTTTTCCTAAAATTGTCCCTGGCAGCACTGGTTGTTAAATAACTGACTACCAATATGCCAATATCAATGGTATAGCTCTATGAGTAGCCGTAAGGCATAGTGCGGGGAACTGCTGTTTGTACTCGAGTACCAATAGACTCCTTTGTTTAAATATTTTGTTTCATTCGAAAATATTATATATTTCGATTACTTGAAAATTGATTACATTAATTTTAATTATATTTATATAATCAAAAAATCAAAGTGGTAATTTCTAATTTTAGCGCAAATTATTTTTCGAGTATTTTAAAATCAAAAAGTCAACTTAACTAACTATGAAATATATTTTAACATTAAAATATTATATTTTTGTTCAAATTAAACTTCTGTTTTACAATTTATACGAAATGAAAAATTGTATATTTCATGCATCTTCTGTGATTTACGGCGCCATTGTAATCATTGTTACGGGCCAATGGAGAAATATTTTATATTAAAAGTTATTATTTTTTGTGTTGCCCAGTTGGATATTTTGGTTCATTAAGCTTAGTCGAGAAGGCGGCACTCGCTTGGATAAATAGTTTAAAATTTAAAAAATATTTATAGAAAGTTGTAATAAAAAATATAATCATATTTTTATATAAATTTTAAAAATAAAACAGTGGAGATGTATTTTTTTGTTAAGTGTTACATTGACATATCCTTAAACATGATAATACGTTTTAATGCCATTGCTGCGACGACGGCGCTCCACTTAAAAGCTACAAAGCAATAAATTTTTATTTTTTATTTATTAAAAAATTTTTTTAAAAATTATTATTATATTTGGNTGTCTAAAACCCCGAGACGTCTTATATATGTTATCTCGTACGAGTGGTTCCCAAACCTTTTAGAAATACCATTCCATAAAAAATATATAACAGCGTCCCTGGATTTTTTTTACATCAATTTTTATAAATCGACTCTTCTTTATTTTATGCTCTTATTACCTCCTTAAAGCTTTTCAAAGCTTTTTTTTTTAAAGTAAAGTTAAACGGATAGCACATTATGCATATATTTCAAACCAAACGTTTTCTTTTGATAAATTGTTAGTGAACTAACACTGTAAGGGGGTTAAGACGTCGCCGTGTGGAATCGGGTCTGGCAAAACACCAAGCTAACGTAAAAAAAACTTCACTGTCTGTGTCATCAGTCAGCTGATATACGTGAGCGAGACATGGACCACTTATATCCCATGAGTTCAAGCTTAATAGCTTCCACTTGAGATGCCTGCGTCGCATCCTTTGCATTGCCAAATAGTGATGTACTGATGCGGGCTAATACTCAAAGCATGTTTTCAATCCTTAATGAAAGACGCCGGAGGTGGCTAGGACATTTAAAAAGAATTAGCCCTGGTCGCGTCCCAAGAACCTCCTGTATGGAGAACTGGCATCGGGAAAGAGGAAGACAGGTCGCCGACGTCCGCGATTTAAAGACGTTTGCCAAAGGACATGAAACCAGCCAGAATACGCACAGTTGACTGGGAGTGTAAGGCAGAAGATTGACCTACGTGGGGCACATTTGTAAATAAGAGCGTCATAGTACTCATAGTAGCCGAGGAGCGAAGGATGTAGGAGGCTACAGACTCAAGAGCTAGAAGAAAGGCCAAAATATTTGGAAGCACATAACTCGTGTGCATAACGTGAGGTAAAGACTGTTACTGTTACTCAAGGATAGGACTGCACAGCCGCACGAGAAAATTCAACCAAACCCAACTGTGATGCTAGACGGAAGGATGCCAACTAGTGTTAGTAAATGCTTTCCAAATGCTACAAAAGGACACTCTTACTCATTAATACAGCTATATTATAGTTAACGACGATGGGTCGGCCAAACACAGTATATGGTTGACAAGGAATAGTAGTTAAGGGTGGAGGTCAATAACAACACACACAGTTCACCTGTCTCCACGTTTACTCGATTTTTGTTCATTAATTCGTGCTGCTTGTTTGTGTCAGATGTCTCCCTCCTCCCCCCGTTCTTTGCACTATCTATGATGAGCAAGTTGCGGCGTAAGCTACGCCACGTGTAGTATCTAGTTTGTTTATATATTTTTTCATTTAGTTGTATTGGATTTAAAATTTAAACATGCGATTGTCAAAAAGAGGTTCATGGCGATAAAAAGGTTGGGGACCACTGCACTGGTTCATGGCAAATATTTTGTTCGTGAGTGTCAGCGATGAACGTTTTCGTATTCCTCTCTCTCTCTCCCCTACCCTATACCATTCTTCAAAGCAATCATCGTCTTTCCTTTTGTTTTTAAAGGAAGAAAGCGGGGAGAAAATCCAAGTCCAAAGACTTTAAGGAGGCCGTCCCTAAATTACGTCACGCAATACAGGCTGATTTCCCACCGTCCCCTCCTCGTCACACGTCGTCACAAAAAGTTATCCCCCCCCCTCCTGAAATACGAGGTTATAAAGCTTTGCCTCCCCCTGCCCACACACACCAATAAAAGCCGAATTTCCTGAGCATGTTTGAAATCACGTTATTGTCCTTTAAGTAAGGCTGCACTTTTATGTCTTGCTTAAGGTCACCTCGTCGGACTTTTATTAAAGTGTGGGAACCGATACTCCTGTCCCCGCTAACGTCCGAGGCAAAACGCGTGAGGCCATTTAAAAAGTCATTAGATGAATTTTGAGCAATCAAGTGCTACTTTCATTTAAAGTTAAGCGTTTTGATGTGACGTCACCAGGGCCGGTCTTATTTCACTTCAAACCTATGCGGCCGCAAAAGGTCCCATACTTTCATAGGCCCCACTTTATCTTAGTTTTCTCTTATTATCCTTATTAATTCATTATCCTTACC
>MUZC01000858.1:232285-248672 GCA_002072015.1 Radix auricularia
GGTAGGGATGGAGACAGACGTCCGGAGGCATCTCGGTTGTAATCTGAAGTTTATTAATTATTTTTTAGTCTACTTCCTGTTTCAAAGTTATAGTTCTAATTTTTTTGAAAATGTACCCCACTAATTGTTAAATATTATTAAATAAACTATATGAACTGTTTTAACTGATTATAATGACTGGGAGGGCACGAGCAGCCAAGGAAACTGTCCCAACTGTACAGCTGATGACACCCCGTGAGGTAGCCTCCAAAGTTAGGAATTTGTTAAGCTTGATTCCAAATATACACTTAAATATTTAGAAAACACAATAAACAAATATAATCGAGGTTAGAGGTCACACACAATTTTATTTTGTCGGAGATTTCAATTTTAGAGTCACTTTAAAGTGTTATAGTTATATCTTAAATATTTATATAGTGTAAGGCACAATAAGCACAACTACAGAAATATTTAAGTAAAAATTTAGCCTAGGGGTACATTCTAAAAAAATTGAGAACTGCAACATTGAAACAGGAATTAGTACATACCAAACTTCAGATTACAACCGAGATGCCTCCGGACGTCTGCCTCGATCCCTACCAAAAACTTACCTTAACCAGGCTTATTTCCCAAGAACTAATTTTATATTTAAATAATTAATTGTGTGGAACTCTGAAATTCATTTGGGTAAATTACTTTAGCATTAGGTGACGCCACTGAATCAGATTAGTATTTAGCTTACTGCTAACATGAAAATTTAGTTTGATCTGAGACCGTGAAATTATCTGGCCAAATGTCAAATGTGGTTAAAACTATAAACAAACAACGATTTTAAAACCAGTTTTTAAGATAAAAACCCCTTTGAAGTCATCGAAACACATCAAAGACAAACATTTTATCATTAAATACTTCTTTTATTACTTATTGAATGTGTTTAAATTATTAAAAGTAAGAGAGTTTATTTTTTGCTATACAAAAATAATTTGTGCTAAAATAATAAAATTTAAATAATAATTTGATTTCCAAAAGTTTTGAATTATTCAGTCTAACACATCTTTTACGTGAATGAACAAAATAACAACAAAAAACAACATTAAAGAGATTATCTCTTACCTTACTCTTAACTTTAACTATTGATGATCACTGATGTATTAAGTAAGTTACCTATATAAATTATATAGTATAGGCATAGGTCTATAGGCTATAGGCAGGTCAGTGATGGCAAACCTTAGCCTTAGGGCACGTGTGCCACAGTCGGTACACAGCCACAGAGCGTAATCAAGTGGCACATTAGTAAAATTGAGTTTAAAAAATACTTCCTTAATCAAATCAGCTAAGCCAAACCCACATATTGAGGTTTCGGTAAAATTCGACTTAACGTTACCACTCAACATGGCCGCCATCTTTGTTGATATGCCGCGTACCAAAGACAAAAAAAAATTGGAAAATTCAACTATTAAAATTCTAAAACTAAACCTCTAAACCTTACCCAAACCCTAAATTAACAAGTAACAATTTTAAATCTAAACCTTAAAACAAAGGAAGAGTACGCAGAATTAATTGCTACATAACACATTTGGGAACGTATAATCGGATTAAACCAAGGTTTCTTTTGGGCTTGCAGTCTTAAAAGGTTTGCCACTACTGATATAGATGAAGTAATATTATTAATATCATATATATAATAATTATATAATATATTAATATTAGTTCTGCGGAAATTATCTATTAATTTCTAGATTAATCGGGAAAATTTTATTAATTAATCGATTAAAATTATTTTAATTGATAAAATAGTGATTAAATTTAAAGAAAACTTTTAAAAAAATTTGTATGATTTGTTAATAAATAAGTAATTATTAATAACTAGAGGCAAGTACCCGGCTTCTCACGGGTTTTAAATGAGGTTTTCTGTAGAAGGGTACTAAAATGTCTATTTGCATGAAGTAAAAGGGTACATTTATCTTAAAGCAGGTCAAATATGATTGCCTATCCGAAAAGCATAGTGTCTGCAATTCTATACCAGCAATCCCAAGACTCTGGCACACCAGTTAAGACTGCACTATCGTGATAGTGTAATTAACAACTTTCCGAAATCCCATTATTCCAAATAGTAGAATTAAGGATTTTCAATTTTTATATACTTATATGAGTAAAAAAGACGACATGTTGTGGCACCAGTGTTATAATTTTTTTTTCGCCCATTACCATCGCAGGAGTGTACTCAACAACTTTCGAAAAAATTTCATGCTTCTACCTAATCAGACATAGGAGAATTAGTGGTTTTTAAATTTTATAGAGCCCATGTAAGGAAAAAGCGTATTTGGGCCGCCTGCCCCACATGAGCAGGTGTTTTAACATTTTTTTTTTTGGATTAATTTTCGTCGTGAGTGCCTCCTCAACAAATTTCAAAACTTTTATGCTTCTACCGTCACCAAAAATTATAGAATACTTGATGAGTCTGTTTTTAAATCAGAACAATACAATTGGGCCCTGGGCCCCAGGGGAGTGATTTCTTTTTACTCCTCTTACCATAGCGGATATATATTGCTCAACTTCCCAAAGTATCATGCTTCTACCTAAACGGTAAATAGAAGAATTAGTAATTTTCGCTCATACAAAGAAGAAAATTACAATGGGGCCCGGCCCCCTTAGAGAGATAATTTAAGTATGTTTTCACCTGTTATCATTGGAGATGTGAAATACAGCTCATTTAAGGAAAAAATACATTTGGGCTCACCAGCCCCACCCTGAGTGAGAATTTAAACAAATCTTTTTATCAATTTTCTTTTGGGAGAGAGTGCTCAAAAACTTCCAAAAGTTTCATGTCTTTACTTATACGGTACATTTGAGAATTAGAGATAAAACGGTTTTTAATTTAAGAAAAAAACTACATTTTGGCCCTTAGCCCCTTGGAGTGGGAATTTTAAAATTCATTTTTGCAAATTAGCGCTAGGAGACTGTACTTAACAGTTTCCTAAAGTTTCATTCTTCTACCTACATGGGAAATAGTTAAATATGGTTTTTCAGTATTTATATAGCATATATATATATATATATTAGGGCTGCGGAAATTACAGATTAATTTCTTGATTAATCGGTAAATAATTTATCGATTAAAATTCTTTTAATCGATAAAATAGTGATTAAAAATAGAAAAATGTAATTTTTCTTTTTTTTTTTAAATTCGATTTATTAATAAATAATTAATACGATTTTTTATTTTATTATTATTTTTTTACATACAAACTTCTCCTTTAAGGAAATTCAGAAAGATTATACTTTAATATAACCTTTTTTTATAAGGACAATGATATAAAAAACACATTGTTTTTAACTATTTAACAATAACAAAATTTAAATTAATTGACAGTATATTTAAATATATCCCCTAATGATAGTATGTGTTTTAAATTTAATTAAATTAAATACTTAGGTTATGGCCATTTTAAAAAATGCAATAAAAGGGCACAAAATATGAAGGAATACGAAATAGTGAAAAAAGAGTTTATGAGGTCTTAGAAAAAAAATCATAGCTTTCGAACCACTTGGGATAAAAAAATGATCTTTATGTTTTTATTAATCATAAAACAATGTCTATACAGCTGTATTACTTTTATATTTATAAAATTAATTTGAAATTTTCATTCAAGTGCCTCAACTTTAATACGTTATTTAACTTGTTTTCAGTGCTAACTGTTTTAAAAATAACTTAATGCCAGTACTAATTGCATGTTTTTATTACTTCCCTTGAAATTTTCAGTTTAATGACGTCATACATCTTTATTTTTAGCTTAACAAAATTATCGATTAATTAATCGGTAATTTTTCAAAAGTTAACGATTAAATTTAATTTAATCGATAACAGCCCTAATATATATATATATATATATATATATATNAAAACACTACATTTGGGCCCTCGGCTCCCCATGAGTGGGAAGTTTAAAATTCTTTCTTGCAAAATATCGTCGGTGAGCGTACTTAACAACTTTCCAAATTTTCTTACTTCTACCTACACGGGAAATAGGAGAATTAGTGATTTTCAATTTTTATATAGCTCATATAGGGAAAAAAACATTTGGACCCCTGGACCCCAGAAAGTGATAATTGACAAATATTTTCGCCTGCGATAATTTTGGGAAACAATAATCCTAAAATGTCATGCTTCTGCCTACTCGGGAAATAGGAGAATTAGTTATTTTCAATTTTATATACCTCAAATAACGGGGAGAAAACATATTTTGGCCCCCGGCCCCCATGAATGGAATTTAGGGAACGATTGGGACGTGGTGGTCGAGAGGTAGCGCTCTCGACTGTCATACTGATGGTCACGAGTTCGAATCCACACGAAAGTGAGGATTTGTTCTCGGGACCTGAGGAGTCCCCGAGTCACCCAGCTCCGAATGGGTACCTAACTAGACAATAGTTAGGCGGCTGGGGTAATGCGTGGAACCCCTATAGCCGTGGCCTGTGACCGCTGCATCACTTGCCAACAGATCATCTCTCATGGTCTGTGGACGCAATTATCTTCTGCATAGAAGGAGCGTCTGTATATCTAAGATATAAGATATTATTGTCGGGAGAGTATGCTCAAGATTTTCCAAAAATTTCATGGTTTTACCTACACGGTAAATTTGAGAATTAGTGATGAGTGAGTTTTTAATATAAGTAAAAACTACATTTGGGCCCCGGCCCCCAATGAGTGGGAAGTTTAAAATTTGTTTTTGCAAATTAGCGTTAGGAGAGTGTACTTAAAAACTTCCCACAGTTTCATTCTTCTACCTAGACGGGAAATAGTCGAATTGGGGATTTTCAGTATTTATATAGCGTATATAAGAACCAAAAAAACCTACATATGGGCCCCCGGCTCCCCATGAGTGGGAAGTTTAAAATTGTTTATTGCAAAATATCGTCGGGGTAGCTGACTTAACAACTTGCCAAAGTTTCCTGCTTCTACCTAGCCGTAAAATAGGATAATTAGTGATTATTAGTTTTTTTATATAGTTCCTATTAGGGAAAAAACTAAATTTGGGCCCCCAGCCCCCAGAAAGAGGTAATTTAAATATATTTTTTCCTGTTACCATTTCAGAAGTGTACTCAACAATTTCCTAAAATTTTATGCTTCTGCCTCCTCGAGAAATAGAAAAATTGTTGATTTTCAATTTTTATATAGCTCAAATAAGGAAAAAAAAGTTGTTATATAGCTCAAATAAGGAAAAAAAAGTTGTTAATAAATATATTTATCCTGATGATGGTGGCGGCTGGTTATTATTGTCGTGGCCAAGATGGCAGATTGGGCTGGTGATGTCACTTGGATTGCTCCGATTGCTATTCTAAAATTATTAGGGCTGTTATAGATTAATTTAAATTTAATCGTTAACTTTTGAAAAATTACCGAATAATTAATCGATAATATTTATTAAAGCTAAAAATAAGATGTATGATGTCATTGAACTGAAAATTTCAAGGGAAGTAACAAAAACAGGTAAATGACATTTAATTTTTAACAAAGTTTAATTTTTAAAAATATCATTTTCCTTATGAAAACATCTTATTTTAAAGTTTAAACTTAAAAAATCTTTTTTTTTTAATGGAAAAGTTTGTTTGTAAAAAAAAAGGCAAACTATTAATAATTATTAATAATTAAATTATCTATTAATAAAGCCACATCATCTTGTAACAGGTTTTCTTCCATTTTAATCGCTATTTTATCTATTAAAATAATTTTAATCGATAAATTTTTTAACCGATTAATAGAAGAATTAATCGATAATTTCTGCAGCCCTAAAAATTATATTCTTGATTTTCCTTTATTACCTCCTCTTAAAGCTTGTTCTTCATGTGCATAACTTATCAAAATAAGGAATAAGAAGGGTGGGGAATGCGGAGGGTCCTCCCTCCCAATTCCTCCCTCCCCATTTTAATTTTGAAAAAGAAAGGGGGAGGGGCTACTTATGAATCTCGTTGAATATTATGCTATGATGCGCATTTAAGTAAGGAATGATGCCCGGGAAAGTTCGCGATGGGATAATTCTTTGCGCCTTAAATTCTGGTTGCCTTAGCAGGTTGGCAATGTTCTTGGTTTACATTCAAATAACATGTAAAGTAGGGTGATAGTGTTGTTTTTAATTCATTTACATGTTGATTTAGCTATTTAAATAAGCTAATAATTGTTTTATATTCATTCATTTTCATCAGAAATGAGTTGATCATATTTGTGGATAGGAATATATTTAAATTATTTGTCTTTTGTAATTAAGTCCCTGAGTTCTGGTTAGTAAAACCAGTCAATGAAATTTATACTGATATTGCAAGAATCTACTTGTATCCATGTAGTGATTGAATTGCACATTGTGGCTGAGTGCAAGAATCAACCAGTGTTTGTGAATTTCTACTAACTTTAACAAGAAATTGTTTTCCTCTCTCAGATTATACAAACTAGCTTTAAAGTTAATCATGGCGCCCTATGAATACACAACACAGTCAAGGGAGGGCACTGCCCCCATCAGACCACACCTAGAATATGTCAGATCTATTGAGGGCATCCTGAAGATAGTAGAAATTGTAAGTACAAATAGAGGATTTTGAGAGTGACAGCAGAAATTTTCAGTCTGTACAGTGGAAATTAAAAATTGCATAAATTTTATAGTATATAAGTTTGATTTTTTACACTGTTGTCGAAGCCTAATACATGTACCTCTTCCCCCTTCCACAGGTCTTGTGCATCATTGTCCTCATCTGTACATCCGTAGAGGACTGGTACTCTTTTGGAGGAGGATGGCTGCATTTTGTGGCAGTTAAAGCAATGATTACTACACTAATCATCTTCTTCTTACACTTCTTCAACATCTTTGGACGCCTGACAACTCATTGGAATTTCATTGTAAGTACAGCACCCATGAACCCCAGAGGGTTTTAAAGGGAAATAAGTTTTATAAGACTCACAGACTTATAATATAAACAAAAGATTTTTATACATTTTTAAAGACGTTGCAGCTTTTTGAAAGCTTGGATTTAGATGATTTCATTAGTTATGCTACATTTGTATCAGAGTAACATGTCTTTGGGATAAAAATAACAATTATATAAGAACTTGTTTAGCCCTGTATTCTAGCTCACTGCTCTACTCTCTACACATTAAAAAAAAAACTAAAACAAAATTTACCATTTGAATTGTAAAACAAAACATATAATGAATAGATGACATTCATTTGCTACATTTATCAGCCAATCATTCTTCAAAGTTAAGTATGGTTGTAGGGTTCAGTGTGGTAATATTACAGTTTCAAAAACCATTTGTCTTGGTACTTTGGTGCAGCCACAGCTTCCTTAAAGTGCTGGTTGACAAATTAATAGAAAGTCACGGTACACTTGCACCACATGGGATGAATATTGCCTTTTCTTTGACCACCTAGGCGGTTGCCCCGCCCACTCTCTGCTTTCCTATATAAATTCGCTCTGTCATCTCTCAGTTTCACTTTTTTGGATACTTTAGATTTCACAGCAGCTAAGTTCCTTCATTTTTTATTTTTGTTTTATTTGTGTCATGTATGTTCGTTGATAAAGGCTCTTTGCCGAAACGTTCGCTGTTTTGTTATGCCCGGTCAGGCTAACCCTTACCTTGTTTACGTCTTTTCCATTTAATTTTCCTTAAAGTGGTGCAAAATGGAGTGATCTCAAATCAAATGAAACAATAAGAAAAGAAACCAACCAAGAATATGTGTCAAATTTTATAAGGAGAAGACGATGGAATTACATCGGCCATGTTCTTCGAATGGACAAGAGAAGACTCCCAAGTCAGGCCCTCATGTGGACACCAGCAGGCAAAAGAAAACAAGGAAGACCAAAAGAAACCCTGCGTAGAACAATCATAAGAGAAAGCTCAACCATGGGTCTAAGAAATAACCAGGACTTGATACAATTAGCAACAGATCGTCAAAAATGGAAATCCATGACCTCTGCCCTATGTGCCGTCTTCGGCCCGAGAGGACATAACTAACTAAAGTGGTGCAATGATATATTTTTACTAAGTTAATAATTTTTCATTTACACTGGAATAGAATTAGACACCTATTTCACTTTGTGCAAACCTTCACTCACTAAGTATTACACTACAAACGTGGCTGCTTTAAAAGGCCATACTTAACCATGAAATCTTTTATCCAGCTTCTTATCTTATGTATTCATGTTCAACTCCAACACTAATTAGTTGTGGGTTTTTGGTGAGTTATCAGCTGTCATGTTGCTTTTTAAAATCTTTTATAGCAATTATCCCCAATTTTAAATTAGAAAATAAATTCAGCAATTTTTCATGTTTAAAAAACTTAGCATAAGTATAAGACCTGTATTCACGGGGGAAATTTATTTGGTCACGGGCTATTGGTGTGGAAAGTTTATGAGGATATGCGCATGTAGGATTCCACACAGTCAGACTATGCTTACAGATATGCTTACAGTTTTAACTCTATTTACATGAATCAACATATACCTTGGAATACACAGGATAGTTCCACTCCAAGTCCCTCAGATGTGTGATTTATCACACAATTAATATATATTCTACTTCATTGTAAAGGAATTCAAGTTCTTTGAATTTTCTTAATATGTATTCTTATTTACTAATTTATGTTAAAGAAAATTTTACTCAATAATTTTCATGCTTGTTTCAACTGGGGCAGCATCTGTGAGGATTTATAATTCCGTTATATTTCTTACTTATGACATACAGAAGAAAAAGGTGCGCAATTAAAATGAAAGTGTACTGAATATTAACTTGTTTTGTCAAATACAAATAAATAATGTACAGGGATTTTGTTTGCTTTACTCAAGCCAGATAATTGGTTTTGAAATTCCCTTTGCTCCTATAGCTGTTGCTGATTTTGAAAATGTCATTATACATGTAATAAATTACATTTTATGGACATCTTGAAGGATATAACTCCATCAAAAACGGTTTCTCTATAAACTATTATAGGCTATAGCATTCACAGTGTTATTTTTGTTAGTGCATATTGAGATGCAGCACACTTTGGTAATAACCATCATATGTTAAAATTAAAGGTGCGGGAAAATTATGTTCAAATTTTCTGAAGTTAATATTTTAATGCAGTGTATTATTGTCTTACAAAATTAGATTTTGTTCAACAGCTAAATTACATAAAACACATTGATACCAGCAGTTCAATAAATTTTAATTTATTATATGTTGATTAGACAATGCCAGTTGTTTTTTTTTATTACCATTTAATATGGTCAAACTTCACTTAGTTTGTGGATGTTTCATGTTTGTACATATGCAATGACAAAAAAAAATTATTATTTTTGTGCTTTGGTTAACGCTATGTAACCTGTGATTAACATTGTGAGATTTGTCAATAGCCATTGGTTATTTTTTTTAAGAAATCTAAACCTTAGTCTAATAAGGAAACACTGTGCTATTAATGTTCTGTTTTTCTTTATCTTTATGTTTCAGATCCAATTGGTCTCATTTCAGTTCCTGATTTTTTTTGTTTTGTTGAATTTTTTTATTTCATTTCCCTGTTATGATTATTCTTAGTTAGGCTTTTATAGTGCTGAAGTGACTCTAACATTATTTGTTTCTATTCATATGCACATGCACACTCAAACACAAGCAATGTTCTCTCTAAGGTTTGTTGTTTTGTGTGCAAAGAAAAAAAACTTGTGTGCAAATTTGCACAGCATCCATTTTGTGTGCAATATTTGTAAAAAATTTGATGCATGGAAATTCTAAACAGACATCAGTCAGATATAGGCAAATCTTAAATGGGACATTGCAAATAAGTCGTATATAACCTTTTGCCTATTTTTTTTTCCTCTAAATATGAATGTCTTTTTTTTTAAAAAATCAAATTTGTATTTCATACTACATTGCATCATATTATCTAATGGGCTGTGACTATATAAATTTAAACTACTCATGAAAAAATGACATTTATTTTCTTTTCCCTTCAGGAATTTATTTACTATTGTATCTTAGTTGTCCTGTTCCTCATCGCAGCCATCGTATCAGCCGTCCGAGCTAGTCTTCATCCTGCCATAGGAGCTGCAACAGTGAGTATCCTTGAACAACATATATTATGGAACTTATAATCCTTGTGGTTTGATCTGATCATGAAACATTTAAAATTTAAATCTTATATCGTGAAATGTTTAATGCTCATCTAGTAGTATAATTACAAGTAATTATAATTGTAAACTATTTGTTAGTTATTTGTGTTTGAAAATATAACATTGATCCTACATGGCAGCAATGTTCTGTGGGTTCTTTCTACCCCTAACTAACTTTGTAAAAAAAAGATCTTTTGCACAAATTTGTGGCTAAGGTGCAGATCTATGTGGGGAAATCTTTAAATAAAAGATTCACAAACAAATTGTGCAATCAAAAAAATAAATAAAAAAAAAGCTTTATTATTGATTATTATAAAAGTAGACATTTCGTCTAATGCCTTTGTCAGTACAAATAACTTACTTAAGTATTAAAATTATATTTACATACTATTATTTACTATAATACATTCTATATCATGGGAAAAAAAGTTAGGTAAAGTTAAAAAAAAAAAGGAAAAAAATAAACAATGACATTTGAGACATAACTAAAAATTTGGATTTTTGGACTGTTGTATTATAATGAACATTCTTTTAGTTATGTATTATATAACATAAAGGATTTATAGTCAAAAACTTGTTTTTTTACAGTTTAAAAAAAAATTAAAACTTTTATTGCATTTAATTTCTCCACTAATTTATGCTTTCAGTTTTTCACATTTGCTGCTCTGGTTGTGTACAGTGTGGACACATAATTCATGTATAAAGCCTGGAAAGCTTACCAGAACCAGCATCCAGTCGCTGGGGAAACCGTAGTTACTGCAACAACTATTGTAACCATTTATGAAACCAAAACTGAGTACTAACAACCCTACAGCAGGAATACCATATCATAGAAGATTTAACCAATCCACCATGAGGTGGCCTCTAACTCCTGCCCATACCCAAACATGTGGAACTTGGTTACTTCTGGTTGTGGCTTGATGTTCATTTTTGCTTGAGCCAAGTCTTCATATATTTTTCTAATTTCAAAATACTTTTTTAACATTCAACTTTTCTTTAATTCACCAAATTTTGAAAATTCATGCTGTAAAAATAAATAATATTATACTATTTATACTGTATTTTCTCTGAGGGTTTATGTTAAATTACAAAATCTCTCCCCTCTGCTACAGGGCTGTAGACAAGCATTTATAACTGTAACTGTTATCTTATCTTTTACAGACGCTCCTACTCTATAGAATACAATTGTTATATAGATAACACTTATAAAACTTCAAAATAACTTACATATTATAAGCCATAAAATTCATATTTCATAAAGTTAAATTGAATATCAGATAATTATTCTAAATAGAAAATAATCCATCCATCTCTGTCATGCTACAGCCCGTGTAGGACTTGGGTCTGCCTCACCTCTTCCTTCCACTCAGTCCTAACCAATGCCTTTCTTCTCCTACATTGGATGCCTAGTTGCTGTAGACCTTTCTCTACATCATCTATCCATCTAAGCCTTGGCCTTCCCTTAGGTGTGTCCCTCTGTTTTGGTGGTGTACCCTCTTTGCCCCTCTGACATTTGGCATTCTTTCTAAGTGTCTTACACAAATTTCTTTTAATGCTGCAACAGATATCTTATATTTCTCCAACTGATTTACAAGATTATCTAAGGCTCCAGGTCTCAACAGGCTTAGATCATTCCAAGTTGCAAACAAGAATCCGTGTCCATCTACAGGCATAGGTCGGTTTCCATTGATATCAGTCCTGGTTTTAGAAAAAAATGGTTTAATGTCATTGGTTAATGTGATTATTTTTTAACTAAAATGCTGATGTTTTCTTTGGTTATTTGTGAGATTTTGCTTTTACATTACATATAGAATTATTGAAGTGATTATTCGCACGGTTTTCCAGTGCAAATAATTTTAAAAATTATTAGCACGGGTCGGGTCTGGTTGTTTCGCATGCGTACTCCCAGCAGTTGATAACAAAATAATAGCCAATTTCACTCGATTTAGGCTAAATTGTGCAGTTATATGTTAATAATACTAATATTTATATGTTTATAGTACTAATACTAGTTACAATTTAATGATTGATGTCTAATTAATAACAATATAACAAGTTTCTCTAGACTAATGGATAGTCAGCTAATGAGATTGTGAGTGTTTTTTATTGGTTAGCGGATCGAATCCTGATAAAGCCTTTTTTTTCAAAAAATATATTCTGTTGACTTTTTATTTTCTTGGTTTTTGTTTTACAACCACAGTGCAAACACTCAAACAGGCTTTTTTTTCCAGGGACAATTTTTTTTATTTCCCATGAGTGAGTCACTGTTACTACAAGTGTTACTACTGAAATGAAGTTACTAAACTAAGTTACTGTTCACTGTTAATACTGTTATGCTTAAACTTATACTCAAACTCAGTTCAGTCTTACTTACTTACACTTACAGTACAGAACAGATTACGGACTCTCACTTTTTAATTTTTTTTAAATGATGCTTTACCATCATAAAGTCTTTCACTTTAATTAATAAATGATTAATTATAAATCATTAATGATCAACTAGCGAACGGCAATATGCAGGTCCGCTCAGACTCAGATTCTTGCTAAAACACTATTACTATCAATATCAGTGACAGCAAAATTAGTTTACCGTGCCATGCAAATAATTATAATGTTTTATATTTTTTGTTCATAATCTCATAATCATTGTCATCTTCCTAATTTGTAGCCATTGGTCATTGACTCATTGAGTAACAGTCACAGTGACACTGTCTGTCAGTAACTAAATATTGTCGTAATTTATATTTGTTTTATTTGCGCAGGCTATTAGTATTAGGTGTAATAATAATATTTATTTGACTCAATTAAACAACAATTAAATAAATTACAGTAGACAGTGTCCTAAAATTTAAATATCAACTATACTAATACTTTACATTATCTTAAATTATTACACTTTGTAGTTAGTAAGTGTAGATTAGCATTTCAAAAAAGTGCGAATAATTATCGGCGCGGTCGAACCGTGCTAATAATTTTCAAAATTATCGGCACGGTTATGACGTCAAAACCGTGCCAATAACGCTTGCCTAGAATTATTGTAACACCTGGTAGAGCAGATTGTGTAACTTGTCAAAAGTGTGTCAGCTATGAACCAAATCCAATATCCAGATTTTTATGCTAGATTATTGTAATATTAAAGTGGAGATTTTTATTCTTATTATGGATGCTCCTTCTATATGTAAGACTTTTGCCTCCAATGTTCTGATAAGAATGATGCAGCGTTCACAGGTCTTGGCTATGAAGGATCACACTATTCTCAGCTGCCTTTGTTTCTCTACTTAGTGTCAGGTACCGATTCTGAGCTGGTTGGATTCGGGGATCACCTTGACCCCTGTAACATATCCGCTGCCTTTGTGGAGATTCCAACCTGTGACCCTCGGTATGCCGAGCATGCCTGCCACCAGACCACCATACCCCTACTGCACAGGGAAATGGGAGTTGTCTTATTTTGACTTATGTAGAATCATCTTTTTTAAAATACTTATTTATTCTTTCTGAGTTTTGACAGTGAACATTCTCATGGCAACTTCTGTATTTTAGCAATGTAAAGATTGTTAATCACTTTGTTTCATTAATTTGACAGACTTGTTCATAAAAGTGAAGGGTCATTAATTTTATTTGCAAGCTTTTTAAAAAAAAATCCCTCTTGCTTTAATCCTAGCAGGCATTATTAGTTTACATAATCTTACTGTTTTGGTATGGGATGACAAAATGAGATGGCCATTGTGGAATGTTAGCAAAAGTTTGAAACTGTTATTTTATGTTTACTAAAAAATACCTTAAAAGAAGAGGAATTTTATGTTCAACTCATCACTCTACTTGGTCTTTTGATTATTTATTTATTACCAACAAATTATCTTGAACAAAAAGTGCTTTATTAAAAAGTGATTTTTTTTAAAGGCATATCTCATTTTGGATGTGTTTTGTATATTACTTTCCTAGAATTAATTTCAGACATCATCCTGTATTTGATTCATTGCATTTTGTGTTGATAATTTTTTATTGAGCGGGCAACATCATCTTGCATTTGATCGATCTTAGTTGAAATTATAAAACACTGTTTTATTGTTTATTTTATATATCACATTTTAGTGGGACGAGATGAAACCCGTCACTGAAGCAAAAAGGAAAGCTCTTATGGCTTACAGGGAAAAGCCTACACCTGACAATTTGCATGCTTTAAAAACAGCTAAGTCACTTGCCCAAAAGGTTGCACGTAAATGTGTCAATACCTACTGGCTTAAGCTCTGTTCCAGTATACAATCAGCTGCAGACATGGGCAATGCAAAAGTCATGTACGAAAACATCAAAAAGGCAACGGGCCCCTTGACATCAAAAGCTGCTCCCCTAAAGTCCAAAAATGGAGAAATTATTCAAGACCAGGCAGCACAGCTAAAACGGTGGGTTGAGCATTATCTGGAATTGTATTCAACAGTTACCACAGTCTCCAGCACCGCTCTAGATGACATCCCAGATATGCCACTCATGGAAGAACTTGATGTCGTGCCCACACAGGAAGAGCTGAGCAAAGCAATTGACAGTCTAGCTTGTGGAAAAGCTCCGGGGAATGATGGAATACCACCAGAGGTTCTAAAGAGTGGCAAGACAGCTTTACTCCAACCATTGCACGAGATTCTGTCCCTCTGCTGGGAACAGGGCTACATCACCCAAGACCTAAAGGATGCAAATATAGTAACACTATATAAAAACAAAGGTGATAGGAGTGATTGCAATAATTATCGCGGCATTTCACTCCTTAGTATTGTAGGAAAGACCTTTGCCCGCGTTATACTAAAACGTTTACAAAGCCTAGCATCCCGCGTCTATCCAGAATCTCAGTGTGGTTTCCGGTCCGGTCGGTCTACCATAGACATGGTGTTCTCCATACGACAGCTCCAGGAAAAATGCAGAGAGCAGCAGATGCCACTATACATTGCATTTGTGGACCTTACAAAAGCCTTCGACTTAGTCAGTCGCAACGGGCTATTCCAAATACTGGCAAAAATTGGATGTCCCCCTCACCTACTTGCCATCATCAGACAGTTCCATGAAAATATGCTTGGCACAGTACAGTTCGATGGAGCTAAGTCAGAGGCCTTCCCTGTCAGCAGCGGAGTTAAACAAGGTTGTGTACTCGCACCAACACTCTTCGCAATATTCTTCTCTGTACTTCTTCGATACGCATTCAAGGATAGCAGTGAGGGAATCTGGTTACATACCAGAGCTGATGGAGGACTTTTCAACACTGCCCGCCTCCGAGCCAAGACCAAAACGACGGATGTCCTAATTCGAGAGCTACTATTTGCGGATGATGCGGCACTAACAGCACATACAGAATCTGGTTTGCAACAACTCGTGTCAAGCTTCTCCAATGCCTGCAAAGAATTTGGTCTGCAAATCAGCTTGAAAAAGACAAACATCATGGCCCAAGACACTCGACCTCCTCCTACCATAAATATCGATAATGAAAACTTGGAGGTTGTGGACAGCTTCACCTACTTGGGATCCAAGGTCTCCAATACACTGTCCATTGAAGAAGAAATAAACAGCAGAATTGGCAAGGCAGCCGCAACAATGGCTAAACTAAATAAGCGGGTCTGGCAAAACACCAAGCTAACGGAGAAAACCAAACTGTGCGTCTATCGAGCCTGTGTCATCAGTACACTACTATATGGGAGCGAGACATGGACCACTTATACATCACAAGAGCGTAAGCTTAACAGCTTCCATTTGAGATGCTTGCGCCGCATCCTTGGTATTAAATGGCAAGAAAAAGTGCCTAATAGTGAGGTACTAACGCGTGCCAATACCCAAAGCATGTTCTCAATTCTTAGTGAAAGACGCCTGAGGTGGCTAGGACATGTCAAAAGAATGAGCCCCGGCCGCATCCCGAAGGACCTCCTATATGGTGAACTTGCTTCAGGAAAGAGGAAAACAGGTCGCCCACGCTTGCGATTTAAAGATGTCTGTCAAAGGGACATGAAAGCAGCCAAAATACATACAAGTGACTGGGAGTGTAAGGCAGAAGACCGATCTACGTGGCGCACAGTTGTCAAAGAGGGCGTCATAGTAGCCGAGGAGCGAAGAATGGAGGAGGCTGCAGACAGAAGAGCTAGGAGAAAGGCCAAAACATTTGGAAGCACAGAACTCGTGTGTAAAAACTGTGGCAAAGACTGTCACTCAAGGATAGGACTGCACAGTCACTCGAGGAAATGCAACCCAACCCAACGGTGATGCACCATCGTCTCGCGAGACGGAAGGATGCCGGATATATATA
>MUZC01000858.1:257573-284505 GCA_002072015.1 Radix auricularia
CATGAAAATCTCTTACGTCATCGCGTAATTAAAACAGTCAGATAACCAGCGAACTTCAGTATACATTAGTAACTGTTAACGTTCAAGATTCATATTCGAGCATAAGAAATCAAAGAGACGAGAATTTAATTGACGAGCTTGATAAAATTAAAAACCATTATGGCCAGATCAGAAATATATTTAAGTCTGCGTAAATTCATTTACTTCCTAGTCTTTCTCGATTAATCCTACAGTGCGTAAATTTCATGCTTCTCTCACGGACCACCTGGCAAATCTTCGCGGACCACTAGTGGTCCGTGGAACACAGGGTGAGAACCACTGTTTTAAGCCACTCCTTTTTCTTGTCTTGGTAATTTTGGTTGCTTTTGGTGTCGTTTCTGGAAGCTCTATTAAAAGAATCGTATTAGCCTCTTACTGCTCACTACCATCAACTCACAGTTTTTTAAATTAAAAAAAACACATCAGCAATCCTACATTAGGATGTGTCATTTATTTATGAGTAGAATGGCGCCCCTTAACGCTCAATGGGGGCGCCTAAATCATGTTTAACAACTGTTTTGTAATAAAGATATTTCGGAGCTCCAATATTTAATCTTGCAAACGTATTTGGGATACATTAGTTTACATTAAAATGAAATTAAATAATGAGTTTTAATACTCATTTTGGCGCCCCCCTAACGTGGCGCCCGGGGGCATTCGCCCCCTGCCCCCCTCGCTACGCCACTGTTAGCACGCGTGGAAGTTGGCCGATCGTTCTCGAAGGCATACATGTCAGCGCGTGATAAACAGTTTGTACACTCAAACTGACCAATGAGATGAGAACGGTCCGCTGAACCACGCGTGGCCAGGGGTCCTTAAATACTGGACCCAAACCTTTCATCTCTCTCTCTCTCTCTCCTCTCTCTCTCTCTCCTCTCTCTCTCCTCTCTCTTTCTCTCTCTCTCTCTCTCTCTCAGAAGATTCGTAGTGCACCAGGTCTGAGGTGTGATGGGTGAATACTAGAGTTTGAGCCTAGCCGAAAGTTTGTTTCAGCTAGTACGTTATAGTAAGTTGTAAAACCAGCAGAGTGACGAGAAATCACTAGGCTACAAACACAGCAGGAACGTGCTGAGATCTGGAGTGAGGAAGGGAAGGGGTCGTCCATAAATGACGTCACGCACCAAGGGGGGAGGGGGTCTCATTTTTGTGACGATGCGTGACGTGGGGGAGGGAGGGGGTTGAAGAAATGTGACGTCACATCGAAAGGGTAACTTTAAATAAAACTCCCACTGAAATGTTTGGTCACTTAAAATTTATTTAATTACTTTTTTATTAAGTGCTTCTCAAAGTGCCGGTCGATAGGCCATCAGACATGAAAATTAAATATAATTATAATTCTTAAGTTTGAGAACCCACAAGAGAACATACGAAATTGTTACCCGTGCGTCGTTTGGTGTTGACATCAAAGCGTTTGTGATGTAATCACAGTTTCGTTTGGGTTCACTCGCGGCAGGAGTCTGCGAACTTTTTTTTACAAATGTAACAAAGATATAAAACTAAAATGCTACCTCACCCTGGTGAGACCTATACTAGAATATGCATCTTCTGTATGGGATCCATCCATGAAAGAAAATAGTGATAAGTTAGAACAAATATAAAAAAAAGAGCTGCCAGATTCATTACTGGAGAATATTCAAAACTGACAAGAGTAACACCGTTAGTTAAATAATTAAACCTTGAAACACTAGAGGATAGAAGAACCAAGAGTAAATTAGTAATTATACATAAGGCAATTAATTCTAATTTAGAAATACAACACAAAGATAACCTAATACAACCCTCAAATAGACATAAAGTTAAAAACACCTTTCTTATTCCATATGCAAGAACAAACACATACAAGTTTTCTTTCTTTCCGTCCGGTATTCGGGCGTGGAATGGGTTGCCTGAGGAAACCAGGAAAGCCACCACTTTATCATCTTTTAAAACTCTAGTAAGAATACAGGACTAAGCACAAACCATAGAAATACGTAGGACGCAATAATCTTCTGTACAGAAGGAGCGTCTGTAACATATAAGATAAGATAAGAGTATTTTTAGCCGCTCTTTGATGTTCCATTATTAGGTCTGTATCTATCATAATCTATGGCTCTATGCTACTAAATTCGAAAGGTGGCGCCATATGTCTGTAGGCTACAATTCTGGTACAAGATAAAACAACTTGATTGGGCAAAAATATTCAGTTTCATTAGACTATTAGAGGCTCTAACATTTTCTTCTGTCGGCGATGAGAGAATAAACTCTAAAGTATATGCCGTATTGAGTATAGACTAAAGATAATCTAATACAAAACTCATTTAGTCATAGTGAATTATTGCAAGAATTCTGATACGATTGCCAAAGGATTTATAAAGATTATGACATAAGTGATAACAAAAATCAATTGTAAATACATTTTACAAATAGTTATGTAGAATATATTAATAATGCCAATGCCAAAACGATTTTGGGGAAGGGTGGAATGTAGTCATACTTTTGTGAGATTTGTGACAAAGGGGAGTGGGCTGTTTAAGAACTGTGACATCACTTCAAAAAACGCGCTAATTTAAATGAAAGCTCCACTTTAATATTTGATTCCTAACTATTTAGTGACGTTTTAAACGGCTTCACATCCTTAACGCTATTGGAATGCACCCTTACACTTACACTAAATACATACTTGAATAATACTTGACAAAAAAAATATTTGAGACATGCTCTATTTGAAATAATGGGGTGGGGAGCTTTGTGACGTCATTTGTGTTTATTTTTAGCATGTCTGTTTTTTTTTCTTTTTTTTAATAATAATAATAATAAAATGATGATTTATATAGCGCTGTATCCCAGCAAGGAGCCAGGCTCACAGCGCTTTACATGGACTATGACTAATCTAGGTTTATTTTGACGTGTTGGCTAGGTTTTTCCTAAAATTGTCGCTGGCAGCACTGATTTAGGAACCAAAGACCAAAGGGAAAGAACTACCATCAGTCGCCAGCCGTAAACCTAACATAATAAATACAGAAAATTAAGAATGGATACCGCTGTTTTGTTAAAGCAAGGCGCTGAAGCAAAGCTATACTCTTACGATTTCTATGGTCGGCCTTGTATAGTTAAGGAACGTTTTAAAAAAAGTTATCGACACCCAAAATTAGATGCTTCTCTAACTAGTCAGAGAATTAAGGCAGAAGTAAGAGCAAACTTAAGGTGCAGAATGGCTGGTAAGTTTACCCGATTACCCGGTAATACGGCATACGGCAAATACTCAAGTCAAATACTAATACACTAATAATACTAATAATACTAATACGGTAAGATTCTTAGTCTTACTAAGAGTAAGAGTCAGTAAGAGTATTTATTATAAGAATTAAGAGTTTAAGACCAAGACAAATTAAGACATATTAATATGATATTTTTTTTTTTATTTAGTAATTTACTATTGTATAGTCTGACTCTATATCTATACTATATTATAGTTATATTATATTATATGTATTTAGGCCAGATTCATTACTTGCGAATATTCAAAACTGACAAGAGTAACACCCATTAGCCATTAGTCTTAGTATTAGTCATTAGTTAATAAATCGTTAAACTTTGAAACACTAGAGTTACAGTTAGAATAGAAGAACCCAGAGTAAATTAGTAATTATACATAAAGCAATTGATTCTAATTTAGAAATACAAAACAAAGATAACTTAATTTACTTAATACAACCCTCAGATAGATATAAAGATAGATAAAAACACCTTTCTTATTCCGTATGCAAGAACAAACACATAGGCCTACAATCATACAAGTTTTCTTTCCCCCCCGTCGGGTATTCGAGTGTGGGATGGATTGCCTGAAGAAACCAGGAAAGCCAACACTTTATCATCATTTAATCATTTAAAAATCTAATACGAATACAGGACTAAATACAAACTATAGAAATACGTAGGACGCAATAATCTTCTGTACAGAAGGAGCGCCTGTAACATATAAGATAAGGCAATTTACTTATTAAATATTACAAATACATATTAATAATTAATTTTATCTGTTACAGATGCTCCTTTACAGACGGTTAATTAATTAATTTAATTAATAATAATCATATTATTATTTATTTCTATGATCTAAACTGAATAAGCAAACAAAATTAAATAGTAGCATTACTACTATTACTAATTACTATACAGTATAGTAAACAGACTCATACTTTTAATGTTTCTTGATATTTTGTATATTTTATTGAATTAAATACTCTTTTACTTTTTGAATAAGACTAAACTTTAGGTAAAGGGGAGGGGAGATAAATAAAAATGATACTTTAAAAGTATCATTTTTGAAATTGGAGCAACAAAGACTTTTACTAAGATTTACTAGTCCTAAGTGTTGTAAGAGGCACGGGCTGGTTATCATTGCCGTGGCCAAGATAGCGGCTCCGAATAGTGATATCACTTCACTTGTTTTTCTTTGATTAACTCCCCTTGCCATTTTTATTTATCTCCCCTCCCCTTTACCAATGTTGAAACTTGTTAACTCTTCTTGTGCCATAAGGCTTTTGGAAAACTTACACCTCAGTGCCGTAAGAATTTCCCGAATAGCGATCAACCCGTTATGAAATTTAAGAAATCCATTTATATTATTATTGTCATACTGACTTCATCTTTTCATCATCATCATCATTTGTCCTTTGGGTTCCTTGTGGAACACAGAGCCTCTGTCAAAGCTCGCCATTGTGCAGGGTCTCTTGCCAGTCGCTTTAATTCTTCCCAGCTCTTTCCAGTTCTAACCGTTCAAAAAAGACCGGTTAATCGGTTAACTGCTTGTCCTTATATCCCTTATGTTTTGAGAACTAACAAGAGAATGTTGTCGCCTGGCGTCATCTGATTGGCATCAAAGCCCGGTTGCCCCACTTGCGTTTCAGCTATTTCTTTATTGGCCTCAATTCAAGGCATTTTTAAAAAATAATTTCAAAGAATTAATTAAACAGTGATGGTTAAAAGTCTTTTTTTATATTGAGGACTCTTAGTTCAATCGTTCGTTAAAATTAGCGAGGTATTTTTCATTAGTTTCAAAAACCAACGCCTTGCCTCGTCCGTTGTGACATCATGTTTACCTCTCTTGTGTGTGATGCGGGTCAACTCGCGTATTAAAATTAATAATAATAATAGAATTATAAATCTTATGGAGTAAACAAGGATGATAAAATGGAATTTATTTTAAAAAACATTGTTTTTCAATCGTCACTCGCCAGAATAATTGAATTTTGCGGCGCACACGTTCCCCCTCCCCGTTTTTTCTGTTCAAATAGGGCTTGAGCTACAATCGTCGTACAATTAATGTGGTAATCTTTCGTCAAATGCCTTTGACTAGCAGGAAAACTGTCATTAAAACTAAAAGACCAAACTCGAATTTAATCGCCCGGTATCTTTGCTATGTCTTTCAAATACCTCTTGTATTATAGGTACATTTACTTCACTAAGCGGCGTGCACAGATGATAAGTTTTTTGAATGCCTGAAACAGACTATGAACAGGTGATCAGAAAATGCTGACAGGTCACGGTGTGATATGCTTTTATAGCTTTCTTTGTAAGAAACAGACTATAATTAGTATAAATAGAAACAGCCTTGACATTGACTGTTGTTGCCATCAAACGCGCACTGTGTTAGCTCTCGTACAGTCACAGTGCCTCGACAACTAAGCAAATTAAAATTTTTAAAAAAAAAATCATTCCTTTGCAGTAGCTAGTACTATTAGTTGTGAACATCAGTGAAGCAAGGCTATAGCGCATCATGTACGCACGCTTACAGCTAGGAGACTAAAGGCTGGAATGCCAAAATACTTGTCAGCTGGATCGTGGTATCAATTTTACTCACTGTGACAAATGGAGAGGCGCAAGGCGCGTTATGGCTTGTGTTGTTTTTTTCACTACGTTACCGCTATTTTTTTTTTCTTTTACAGAACGCGGTCTTGAATAAAGATGGCGGTCCTGATCTGAGGACCGGCAAACTGATTAACTGGTTAACTGTTAACAAGCTTTATAAGAATGGTTTATTTATATATCCAAAAGACTGTATTGAGTTTAAAACTACTTTTACCTGTAATTTAGTACTATTATTTTAGTAATAAAGTATAACTGAATCACATCTTCGAAAAAATAAAGTAAAAACTACAAAAAAACTTCACAAATCAAGCGATAACACTAGCAAGGGAAACAGCCGACATTTCCAGAAGTAAAAAACATTGTTTTTCACACACTGAAGAGTTTTTATTTTTTGTACTTTCGTTTCTAAAGTGAGTTCTATCAATGCACGCATTATCGCGCTTTGGTAAAACGAAGTGGCACACATTATCGCACTTAAACACATAAAGAGTTACACCTGGCCCTATATGCAATGATGCGCATGTAGATGCACAACATTCAGGGAAAATTGGTGGTTGCGATTTCTTTTCGCCTAAAATTTCGGGTGCCGTAGCCTCACGGTTGAAAGTTTTCTTAATTATTGTGTAAAATTGTTCAAAAAGGAAGGTGAATTTTTCAAACTGGAAGTTGTAAGTGTCAGGGTTAGGTTTAGCTATAGGATTTTAGGGTTAGAGTTAGCTATAGAATTTTATGGTTTGGTGTAGCTTCATAGTTTTTAAAAAGTGTACTTTTCCCGTTTTGCTGTTTTCCAAACTCTGTGGGGTGTTAAAATAGCATATAGTTTAATAATGTCTAATATGTTGATACAAGACAAATAAGAATTTTAAAAAATATTTTGGTAAATAACAAGGGATTTCTTTTTTGTGTCCATCATATATAACCTCTTTTTCAGTCCATGACGGACTCAAGGGCAAGTGAAGTATTGTTCACAAGTTATATTAAGCCACCACTAACGAGCGTGGGATTCTGTGGCTAGCACAATGCCAGTACCGTGGCTCTAACCTTGAGTTCTTGCCACGGTTTGGTAGTCCAGAGCGCTAATACTACTTAGACCACCGTGGCCCTTTTATTTGTTGAAAATATTAAAGATAAGAAATGTTTAATGATATTATAATTTCATGATTTATTTAGGCCTGTATGTTTATTGTATTATTGCAAAGCATTACTAAATTGTTATCATTGTTAAAAAATGTATTAAAAATATTAAACTTAAAACATAAGTGACAGCAGAAGTGAGGCAAACATTAAGGCTTTGGATCATTTTTGCAAAAAAATTTTTATTTTTTTACTTAGCATTTAACGAGTCATACTTATACAGTGAGTTCATAAACACAGGCTTAAAAGGTTTATATTATTTTACTACACTATATAAGTGCAGCTGTAAATCCTTCTGTAATGCAAGGTAGACTACTCTATTTCTGAAATTGATTTAAGCACAGTGCACATGAGTTTCTAGAATTTTTTTATCTAGTGCTAAATGATGATAAAAATAAAAGGATATTTTTTATTGTTCAGAATTTCTAGAATCCTTTAAATCACCCATTCTCTTAAATGATCCAGTGTCAATCATATTACTAAGTACCACAAACTGACGGAAAATTGCGTTTTTTCGCCATAAAGCTACAAATTAGCAACTTTTCACTCACTTTTTTCTATAATAAGAAAAGATGGTATAAAAATTAAAATTGTACCATTTAAAAGTTTATTTTAAGCCCTTTAATTATATGTTTTAGTCTTTGATGTTGACCAAATTTAAAGTATTAAATTTGTCGCTGGAAAACAATCACCATAACGATTTTCTACACTCTCTCCTTAAATGCCTTTGCCATAGCCCATGAATCATGCAATTGCGTTAACAAGTAATGAATCGTGTGCAGAATTGGATACTCTTTTTTTTTTTTTTTTTAGTCCCATAACCTCTTTATCGAGGTCGTAGAGGATTCTAATGTTTCCATTAGAATATTCTCGGGCTTAATAGACACTGGCGGCGCCCATCCCTCTCCAGGTCAGCGGAGGACTTTCTAAGCGTTAGTCATTGCACGACATTTTTATAGTGGCTTTTCGTGGGCTTGAACCCACGCCCCTCAGCTTGTGAGGCTAGCGCACTATTGACTTCGCTACCCAGCCGCCTTTAGTTTCGTATAAAAAACATTGTTAAAAAGTACAGTCGAACCCACTTACCTCGAGCTCGGTTAGCTCGACCACCCTATTATGTCGACATTTTTTATTGGAACAGCCAAATTCTCTCTTTGTCTTAGCATTTTCTCGTGATTTGATTCGATTCTTTTAAGTCTCCGAAACCTCATAACACAAGCACAAAAAGGGTCAAATTTGCCACTTAAAATTGGTTATCTTGATCCCCATGACCAATCGCCAGCTTTTGAAAATGTTAGCTATGATTTTTTTTTTAGGGAAGGGACCCAGTTTCTGCCTCACCGGGGTCTGCTGGTGACATCACAGCCCACTTGCGTTTTGCTCTCAGCGCTGTGTTGCTTCTGGTACTATGGCAATCGCCGGCTTTTGAAATTCAAGCAAGTGGCTTCGAAGGCACAGTATCGCTCAATCTAGGAATCACCGCAAAACGGCGTAATATTTAAACTTAAATGTTCTTTAAAAACTAACGCTAGTGATGGGACGATACCAAAATCATATGCTGCTTACTGTAAACAAGGCTCCCCAGATTTTAAAATATATAATATAACAGACTAAAGACAGTTTACCCACCCCCACTCTCAATCTCCCACACCATTGTTGTTGGTTAGTCCTATTAGTTATTAGCATCAAGTTTCCGAAGGAATTCTAAGTTCATTGTAAACTGAGGGGATCGTATGGAATAATAAAATGTACCGTGTGCAGACTTGTTGTCATTGGCAACCATTCATCCTTCAACCTCATTTTGACTACATGTATTACATATACTGTACTACTGCTTTGTTCTCATTGTTTCATTCATAAGAATTTGCCGTGTGCAAAAGCCATTTAACTATTGGTTAGAATTAATTAAAATATGTCAAAGTTGAACGTTCAAAAGTTCAAAAGGAGTACCTAATTTATTTGTGTACGTTTATATAGAGAAGAGTTCGTTTTGTCATGAGTCATATATAGGTCACGATAGACCATTCTGAGCCCATTGTAAGCCGAGGGGACGGACCCAAAGAAGATGATTAGGAAGAGAATGGTTCGGGGACAATGAGGGGATGTGTAGGTTACTTATTTGTGTAGCTTGTAAGGAAAATCAACCAAGTGGCTTCGAAGGCACAGTATCGCTCAATCTGGGAATCACCGCAAAACGGCGTTATATTTAAACTTAAACGGTCTTTAAAAACGAACGGTCTTAACAACCTTAAGAAAGAGTAAAGAAATAGGGTCCCGATATTCCGATAGGATTCTGATTAATCGTCCCATCACTAATTAACGCACAACACATACATAAAGAAATTTCAAGCGCATGTTAATATTTTGCCGCCATATTGGTTTTCGCTTTAACTCGATCATCGGTTATGTCGATGCCATTTTTCATACCCCAACACCATCGACTTAAGCCGTTTCAACTGTATTTAAAATGTAAAAAAGTATAAAAATTTCATTAAAAATCTATAGAATTATACGTTTCTAACATAAATTGACTAGTTTGTTAAAATATCTGAAAAGCTTGTTCATTTTCCAATATAAATAAGTAAACAACTTTTCATTTATTAATATCCCGGATTTCGGCAAAACGAACAAAAAAAAAACCTATATTTACGTTTCGATGATCGTTTCGCCAGTGCAAGGAAATAAATGGCTGAGTCCTTTGATGCTAGCGCTCAGGCAGGGACAAACAAATTGACATTAGTTGATCTCAAAGGCTTAGTTGGTAAGTAATATTATTAAAATAAAACATATCTATAGTTCAAAATTTTTATTAATTATTTATTTATTGGCAAATGAGTAGTTTTCACTAGTTAGTTTTATGCTTCATTGTACAATAACATTCACTTTGAATGTTCGTTACTAACGTAAACCACCACTCCTACTTTGAAGTGAAATCTATTTTTTTTCTGACTGTTGATATAAAACTGATGTATTTCCCCTGAAATATAATATTGTACTTTTATGAGTAATAATTAATATATTTCATAGTAATAAAATGATATTATTAGTCCTAAATTGTCATTTATATTAAAGTTCATGTGATCATAACTTTGGTTGCCAATGTAAACAATGATTTTAAAAAAGTCATAATGTTAGGGACGTTGTTATTTCAGATATAAATCACTTATGAAGAGATATAAGAATTTTAACATTAAGTTAGAATAATTTCTATAATATATGATTTATGTACTGTGAAATATTAATGTGTTCAATTTTGTTAGATAATGGTGCTCTAAAGAAGACTTTTCTGGCTAGAGGAAATGGTAGAAGTAGCAAACCATCACTGCCAAATCTTGTTATGAAAAACAAACTACTCCTGCAACTTTATGTTTAAAAAGAGGAACATGTTAAGTCATGGGATGAGGTAAATTTAAAACTAATACTAATTATATTAATTATTTTAATGACTTTATTATAATTAATATGTTTATTTTGAAAATTAAAAATTATTTTGCTCTCTACTCCTAGTAAATTTAAATTTTAAAATTAAACTCTAATAAATTGTCATTTTCAGCTTGAAGCCTGGTTCTCACTGATGAAACCAGGTGGCAACTTTTCAATTTGGAATCAAGTGGAAAAAGTTATGGAAAGTTTGAATTCCATTTCATCAGTGGACTATGCACATTTATTGGATAAAATTGTGGGTTTTAATTCAATTAGTCCTACCATAACATCCTTTGGATTTTAAATTTGATGTAGACAGTCTGAGGTTTTTGTTGACTGCTCATCTACAAGCCAATAGTGTGGAGATATTTTGGTTTGATTAACAGAATTTTAAATGTTTGGAAATTAATGCATTTTTAACATATTTAGTGTGCTTGTGAAATTTAAAGGTATGTTATATTAACTTGTTGTGTATGTTAATAACATTTTCTTATTATTTTGGTTGTGATAACATGTGTAACTACTTTTTTTGTTTGTTATAGTCTTATAGTATAAGTTTTTTTTGCTATGTTATGTCCATATGAACCATTGCACTTTTCCCACATGATTATATATTACATATAAAGCGAATGGGCTAATTAACTCTGTGCATAGTTGAAACCATGGTTTGTCGTTATTTTAATGTAAATATTTCAACTGTAGGACAAATGTTATTTTTTAAACAAATTTTTGAAAATGACAAAATTTTCATTTTTTGAGAACCCTTGCACATTTTAAACCTGACATATTTTGTTGATATTTAGTTTAAAAGTACACATGCTTTTTCATTTAATAAAGCTTTAGCTAATCTAAATTTTTATATCAATATCTGTCTTCTGGGTTAAATGGCTGATTTTTTGCATATTAATTAAAGTTACAAAATTTATTATTTTTTCCTCAATTTTTTATTTTTTCAAAAAACGATGCAAAGCCATTTTCATGTTAATAAATTTTGATGATCGATGTATTTTATATCCATGAAAAAAATTGAGTTTATTCCTTATGTACATATGGTTGAAATAAAAGTGACTAAGTGGGTTTAAGTTTAAGTAATATATATTTTCAGATATAGCTTTTCAAAAATGGCACTTTTTAGGGTTGCGAAAAAAAAGAAAAAAACTGAAATTCAAATGTTTATGAAAATTTTTGAAGAAATTTGGTGTCCCCAGTCTTAGAATTGCTAGTTCTTTAAAATAAAACAATTATAAAAGCTGTGGGCCTATTTTGAAATTTCAGTTTGTGGTACCTAATATTACAATAAATTTTCTTCAGTTATATTATGTTAATGACTGATTTTTGTCTCTGGTTTTTGCAAAGACGTTTTTTTTCCAAGAAGTTTATGTATATTTTACTTTTTCTCTGTAGGAATTCTTACTCCCACAATTTTCATGGTGAATTTTGACGACAACTCCATTTACATGCAAGAAATCCAAGATGCCATCACAGTCAAGGAATACATTGCAACTATACAAGCAAAACACAATGACAAGGATCAGGCAAACAATGTGATGTCACAAGTGGCTGAAGAAATCGGGAAAACCATAAGCAAGATGCATGCTAATAATATTATTCATGGTGATCTTACAACATCTAACATGTTACTTCAAGGGGACCCACAGAATCTAAAGCTGGTCCTTATAGACTTTGGACTCAGCTCATTTGAAGCCTCTGCTGAAGATAAAGGAGTAGATTTATATGTGCTTGAGAGAGCTTTCCTCAGCTCACATCCTAATACTCAAGAATTATTTGACATTATATTAAGTTCATATCAGAAAGCAATGAAAAATAAAAGTTCTTGCAAGGAAGTCTTTTCCAAGTTAGATGAAGTACGATTACGTGGCAGAAAGAGAACCATGGTTGGCTAATAAGACTTACTCATTTTGTACAAGTCGCATTTCTTTATCTCTATTCATGATTTCTGTTGTTTTTTTTTAAATGTAAGGGGGTACTGGGTATTGCAGGTAATTTGAATATTTAAATATACAAAGTAGGGCTGCTAGTTTAACCGTTTATAAAGATTGTTGAAAAGAGCACTTGTGATAATCCCCTTATTACTGTCATTAGCTGGTGTTAAAATATGCCTAGTAAAATTATTAGCGTTTTAGCAAAAAGGAAGAAAAATATGATTTGAAGTCACACAAATAGATTCTACTTTATAGTGAAACAAATTATGGTTATTGCAGACTAGTAATTGATGTTACACTACACAATATTTTTATTTAAAAATCACAAACATCTTGTACTATTTTTTTAGGTTTATACTTTGTAATGTGTTTATGGCTGTAGGATGCATTACTTGAAGCATTCATGTTTGAAACAATAAATCATGCCGTACTTTGTCTCGTACAAATTCTATTCAGGTAGCCAGTTTGGATATACATGTACTGTACACAAAATAAACTAGGAATCTTGGCTACATTATTTCAGAAAACATGTCTACCAACAACTTCAATCACAACTGTCGCTCTGCATACACCGCCATCCGTCAGATCAGCTCAATCCGACAATAAATAAAAATATTGCAGAAAAACCTCTAGTTTGTGCTCTTGTTCTAGCTCTTATTCGTATTGATTATTGTAATTCACTTCTGTCAAGTGTGCCTAAAAAATGCATTGAAAAACTACGGTAAAGTTTAAAATTCAGCTGCCAGACTAGTTCTTAAGGCGAAAAAAACATGAACATGTTACTCCGCTACTTTACTCACTTCATTGGCTACCTGTACAAACCCAAATTGATTACAAACTGGCTATTCTCTGTCACAACTTCTTTTCCAGCTCACACCCTTCCTATCTTACTAAACTCTTGTTGGTCTAATCATCCACTCATCAGCTACACTCTTCTACTGTCACATACATTCTCTCTGTTCCCATGACACGCACTAAAACATTTGGCGAAAGGTCTTATTGTGCAGCCAAGCACAACCATAATAAATATTCAAACATCCAAGTCCTTCAAGACTGCACTTAAGACATATATTTTCAAAATTTATTTTAAAAATTAATGAAACATCTCTTTTTATGATTAATGTAGCTTTTTGTGTTTTGTACTGTATTTAATGTGGTTGTTATGGTATGAATGCTAATAAAAATACTAATATATTACTTATATGTATGTTATTTATTACCTTCATGTAAAGCGCTGTGAGCCCAGTTCTTACTGGGATACAGGGCTATATTAATTATCAATTCAATATTATTATTATTAAGGAAACTTAGTTAACTAAGTTCTTGCATTACAATTGCAATAGTCCATTTTTAGTAGTTAATTTCTAATTACTACTGCACATTGCATCATAATTTAGCTACTTTCCACTTGAAAGTGACACAATTTAATAAATCTATGGAAATAAAAATAATTTATTGAACTTTTTACTCAAATGTAAAATCTCACAGTAACAAAATCGCATGTTTAAGTAACATAAGTAAATCCCTTTCCCACTGGCATTTTTTAAATTAGTAAGTTAGAGATTACACTGTAATTCAGTGCATGCCAGTGTTGAAAATTATCTAAATGTTCTAAAGAAAATGTATAGCCATTTTAGATTAAAACAATTTTCTCTAACTAAAGTTTTATATAAGTTAATACAGTTATGTATCAAAGATATATGTAAGTCCAGTTTTGGAAATTTCACATTCATTAAAGTTCACAGAAAATCATTTGAACATAATTTCATAAAAGTACCAAAAGCTTTTGCCCACACATTTAACACGTTATTGCAAAGTAACGTTGTCAAACATTATTTTAAACAAATATTTTTATTTATACCATTGATCTTTAAAATGCTCATTAGTATTCATGTATAATTTTTTTTTTAAAGTAGCCAAATTATTAACTCCCACTTCCCCCCTCTCACCAATCACAGCTGTTTAACATTATTAATCATCTGTGTCATCAGCAAGAAAGTCAGCCAAATCACCTCTCTCTAATTTCATAAATACATTAGCTAAACGTCTACGGGTTGCTTTTTCATTATCACGTTGAATCCATTTACGTAAAATTTGATAGATGAGTTCGCCCAAAGGATATTGATGATTATCAAGCCGCATTTGTTCCAAAACAGCATCATCAAATTCTAGACGACGTCCCAAATCTTTCCAGTCTGTCCCAACTCTGTCTTTGATATCCATTAGTTGATTTTGCGTTGGCTGACGATCAGAATCTGCCAACACCAAAAAAATAAATCAAATTAATTATGTACAACTTGTATCTTTGAGTAACTGTTTACTGCCAAATAAAAATTACTGGTTATTTAAAATATTTCAAAAAAGAAAACAAAAAGATGAAAAAAATTCTACCAGTATACTTAAGCAGAAGAAAAAGTTAAACATTCAAAAGAGAGTTGAAATTCTATTAAAAAAATATTTCAAAGAATATGCATGTAAATAAAATATTGAAATCAAAAGTTTTGTAAACCAAAGAACCATTAGAAAAAAGTGGTCCATGAAATAAAATATATTACTAAAACATATGAGCTGATATGAAAAATCAGTTTAACTAAATGCATTAAAATGTAATTTCCAGTTGCAACAAGTGAAAACCGTGCAACACCAATGATCTTTTATGTGGAAGAAAATCAGCAGTCCCAAGCCTGCACTCTTCATGGGGCTTCCGAGAAAAACCCTCAGCTCTCTGGCCCCCTCAGGACGTAAAAGCTGAGAAGCCCCCCCCCCTCGGCGTCCAGTACACAAAGTCGAAAATGTCTCCCTCCCACTAGGTTGACCTCCCGAGGGATGGGTGGAATTTTCCCTACTTTAACTCGCTACCACTTCAGCGCCAGCCCAGCAAAGCACACAAATCTCTATGATTAGAACCGCCACAATTCAGGGAATCATCAATGATGTACCTAGGGTGTAACCCCCACTGGAAGATTTCCTCAGAGCTTGAGTCCGCTGCATTCTTAGCGGTTTCTTTTGCTAATTTCTACTGCACTCATGGCCCCAAACCGGCACCATTCAGTAGCGTTGCTAGTAAATTGAGGGGGACAAACCGGTCGCTTTGGAGTAACCTGACCCTCAATAGGTACTTGGTCTTCATCAGCGGCATTGCATCTAAATGCTTTGCCTAAGATCTGTACAACTCCGCAACCCTACTCATCTGTCGAGCCAGTATATGCGACTTCTTCTCGACAGCACAACAGCAATAAACGTGTTGCTTGTGTATAATAATAATATATTGAAAAATATTATAGATGACGGGGCTTTTGCCCACGAGAGTTGCACACAAGGTGTGTGGTGGCAGTTCACCTTAAAAAAAATTAATTTATATTAATTATTTACGACTATTAGCTAGAAAACTCTAGTTCTTTTTGTAATTTTTTAATTTGATATAAATTGTATAAATTTTTGGGGTGTTTTGTGTTGTTTTAAATTATTTATTGACTTAGTTTATTTTTATCTCAGTGAAACTGGTAATATAAAGTTGAACCCACTTATCTCGATTTGGGTTATCTCGCCAACCCTATTATCTTGACGCTTTTTGGCAAACCCCTAGGCAATCGACCCACTTATCTAGACCGCATTTATCTCGCCAACCCTATTATCTCGACACTTTTTGGGAAACCCCTGGCTGTCAACATAACCAGGTCCGACTGTAATTTAAATACAAGAATTTCTATTTTAAGTGTTACCATAATTTATTTTTATTGAAGGAATTTAAGTTAATTTTTTATGGCATTGATAAAAAGGAATGCATTGAGCATTTATTAAAAATTGTAAAGTAAGAAAGGTCTCGGGCTGAATTGATATTGCTCTACTTCTCTCTAAATGATGTTTAATCTTTCATAATATTCAACAATTTACCAGTGAGTGGTTTCTTGTTTTTTATAGCTTTTTTCTTGCTTGCACCACTTTTATCCACCGTCACATTCAGAGTTCCTCTATTAACTACATTTTGTGCATTTTGTATATTTACTCTGGTAAATCTGGTCTCAGCTAAGTTAAGAAAAAGAAGGGAGTAAAATGTTATTGATTATGAAGCAGGAATATGACACATATGATACATATGAATACAAAGAAGCAATGCAAACAAATTTTTAAAGAAAACATGTTTTAAAAATTGGCTTTTCAAATAATCATTTAACTATGACGATTTTTAGACTTAAGTGCTCACACTTTTCCCCAGCCGACATAAATTTCAATCTGTGATTATGTTTCACATTTCCCATTCTTCTTTTTCATTTTTACAGCAACATTCCTGAATATGATCTATAGTTTACAAGGACTTTGCAAGAGAAATATTTTAAAATTCTGGACATTACTTAAGATTAACAGTCAGCCACTCAAAAACTGCATCTAAAGGAAAAAAAATTAAAGGAACAATTCATTTTTGGTTCACCCACCTACCTCTGAAAAAATCATATTCAAGGGACATTTTAATTTTAAGGAGATATTAAATTATTACAATTTAAGGAGTTTTCAGGGATTTTTTTCCTTCTAATTTCAGGAAATTTTCAGAACATTCTGACATTATTGGAGAATTTAATTGTTTAGAAGGCTAACCCCAATAATAATATTAAGCACTATAAAGATGCAGCCTTTGTAAATTAAGCTAAACAAAGAAAAAATATTTTACACTGAAAATAAAAATATGCAAATATTATAAGGATTTAAATCACATACTTGGAAATTAATTTTCTGGGAAATATGAAATGCTGCATTATTTCCATCAGGGTGAACGTACTTAAAACCAAAAGATTATTTATCTTAAGAGTTATGGTTAGCAATAGTGAACTATATTTTTAAAAATTTTACCAGTGAAGGATGGAACAGGATTTCCAGTGCGAGGATCTATAATAATTCTTTGAGCTCCTTGACGTGCTACTTCTGTTGATGCAAATTCATGCATGTCATCATCATCAGACATTGTTTAATGCTTCTGGAAAAGAATATATCACATAAACATTCACATTAGAAAATCAAATCTACTTATAAAATAATTATAGAAACCTATTACAAATAAACATTTAAAACTTTTTGCAAGGACACTATCTATTATCCATTAAGAGGCATTAGAAAATAGATAAACATGAGCACTAACAAAAGGTTAAAAGTGAATAAAGCCAAAAGTCAAGTGTGCTTTATTTTTTAAAATTCTGAAGCAATTCCTTCCCCTTTAGCATTTCATTATACTTTTATGAAATTTTAATTCATTTTCTACTCTTTTATTTTCTTTAAAACTTTTTTTTCGGGGGGGGGGGGGGGGGGCATTTAAAAAAATTAGTGTTAGTTCCGCTTTAACTCTTTCCCTGCCAATCGCAGATATATAGGCGATCTCGCCTGATCACTTTTGTGCCAATCGCCGATATATAGGCGATTTGAATTTTTGAATTTATTTCGTTGCTTAGAGTGTCCCATTAGACTTTTTAAGTTTTAAAATGACAGGAAACTCTTTTCTACTTCCTTTCTGTTTAGAAATAGCATGTGTTTACATTTAGTAGTGTTAAAATTAGCAGCTTGTTTCGATTTATTTTGTAAACAAAGATATGGCCACGCCTACTCAACGAACATAGTGATTTATTTTAGTATTTATTGCTATCTTATTAAATGTAAATATGAATTATTGATGCAGAAACATTTAAAACAATAATAAAATATTAGTTTTAGGATTTAGTTAAGATTTTCATCTGTATGATACAGCACTATATGGAAAAAGAGCAGTGGTGACTAGGCCTGTCAACGGGTACTCGGGACCCGGGTACCCGTTGACGAACAATTTCCCGGGTAGTAAAATGGCGCCCGGGTACCCGTGAAAATGGTACTGCAATATAGTTACCACCAGTGTTTAAACTGTGGCTCTTATGTGTTCAAATTTCGGCTCGAGAATAATTTATCAAATTAAAATTTTTAGTTTGAAATAAATACTGTGAAATACGTATTAACATGAAAATGCTTAAAATGAAATAAGTGTTATAAGGGAAATAAAACACGGTCTCGACAATAAACTACAAAGTATTTTGATACACTTTTTTTTCCAGGAACATTATACAAAAATCATGTAAAACAAAAAGGTTTTTGTTCTTTGAATTGTTCAAGTAAGGAAAAATAAAACACAACGCCGATAACTACTATTAACTAGGAAGGGCTCAAAATGACCTTCACATCGGCTTTGAAATACGCCGCTCATAGTTGTTACCGACAGAGCGGGCCAATCCCCCCCCCCCCTCAACCGACGCACACGTGTCTCCACTCCTATCCCCACCATACTTTTTTAAAAAAAATGTTTCAATCGTTGAATGATTTTCACTATAATGACNCTCCCCCCCCCCCCCCACTAACAAATGTCTCAATCCCATCCCCAACATACTTAAAAAGAAATAAATACCTGCTATATTCTGGGGGAGGGGGTAATTTTTTTAATTTTTTTGTATTTATAAAATCATATTTCAATCATTTGAACAATCTGTACCGTATTACAAAAATAAATACTGGGGGATGGGTCCACTCAGTAGGGGCAAGTCCTGAAAAGTTTAGTTAATTAAAACAGTTGTCAGCTACAGCAATGAACTAGAAATAACCCGCCATGTCATCATACCATTAGCACACCTCCTGCTAAAAAAAAATCACCTTACCCTCCCTCTGCTCACTGTTTTACACCACTGTGTACTACTGTAGTATTTCAATGTCATCATTTTACAATCGCTGACTCATTATATCAAAATTTGCATTTCCCCAATAAACAAAGCAGTAAAAGGCTAACGGTAGTAATAGCGGGCATTAAATAAATTACGACAAATTTGAGGCATTTTGAACAGGTAACCCGGGTACCCGTTCAAAATTTGGACGGGTACCCGGGCAGCATTTTTCAACAATATTGACAGCCCTAGTGGTGACAGTTCGTTTTCTATGTATTATAAGGAAATAATAGAAAAAAGTTTTCTGCCATGGTCATCATCAATACAAAAAATGTCATAACTTTAAAACTACATGGGATATTTTCAAAATTTAAAAAGCATTTATTTCATAAATTGAATTTACATTGTGATAATTAAAGGAGAAAAGGATTACAGCTATGCAGACTTTCTTTTAGTTTGGTAAGTTCAGATTTTTTACAAAGAAAATTTAAGACACTAAAATTGATCACAAAATAATTTTTGGTTTAGTAATATTTTATTTGCTTCTACATAATTGAATTCTCTATTCAATTTCCTTTCTTTTGATATAAGATGCACTAATATTGCTTTAGACATTTATTAAACATTTTACGATAGTTAAGGTCACCCTTAAAAAATTATCAAACTAAAAAAATGGTCTGGCACGAACGTGTAAGAAACCCCCGAAACCCCCTGGCAGGGAAAGAGTTAATGTAATTTGAATTCCTCTTCTTAAACAGGGGGATTATCTCTCAAAAATACATTTACATAGTCTAAACACGATACGACCATTTTGTTTAAGATGGCGGCCATCTTTGTTGTTATTGCACGTCCTTAAAAAAGCTAAAATTAAAATTCTATACTATAGTCAGTATAGTCTATAGTCTATAGCTATACTATATACTATATACCTAACCAAAACCCCAAAACCTTCAATTTTACGAAAATTCTATAGCTATACCTAACCCAAACTCAAACCCTAAAAAAAACCACCTTCCATTTTAAATATCCTTTTACTTTTAGAATTTATAGAACTCTGTTTCCAGCAACAGGTAGCGTCGTGACGTCCCGGTCGAGATTCTTCACTTCAGCCAGTATTATCATTATCAGTATTAGTAGTATTACCAATATTTAAATTAAATATAGTAATATTAGTTATTTAGTAACTAATACTATTCCTATTAGTTACTATTACTATTTATAGACTATTACTATTACTATCTTAACTATCTTACGATTAGTAGTAATAATAGTAATAGAGTAATAAGTCAATACACTACTCACTAGTATAAGTCATAAGTCATTATAAGTAAAAATACTTTAATACTAATAGTAATTAGTAATAGTATGAGTCAGTATTATTAACTAGTATTAGTATTAGTAATAGTATTAGTATTAATTAGTCTAATAATTCTATTAGTATTAGTCACTATTACTTCACTATTACTATTAGTCAATTAGTCCGTTAGGGCTAAAACCTATATCTCCGACCGGAGCGTCGCGTCTCTTCCCGTTGCTATGAAGGATAGTTGTTATTTTAATTTTAGGGTTTGGGTTAGGTATAGCTTTAGAATTTTCGGAAAATTCACGGGGCTCGCACTATTTTTCCGGGCCGGTGACGTGCCATAGCAACAAGATGGTCGCCGATAAGGTCGGCCCGGTCGGAGATATAGGTTTTTACCGTCAGTTAGTATTAATAATAACATTTTTGTAACATATGAAAGCTTGGTAAGCCTGAACGTCATAAACACATGAACACGCACTACCTGATTTGAAGACTAAAGTGTCCAACAAAAACTTCTATTTAAAAAAAAAAACTACACAAACTTTTATTTTCTTCTGTCCACAAACAAAGTAACGAAGTATAGTATGGTCCGTAGCGGAAGTTCCAAGAAATTTTGGGGTTTTCCATTACTACGAATAGACACAAGTGCTGCCAGCGACAATTTTAGAAAAAACCTAGCCAACACGTCAAAATAAACCTAGATAAAAAAGAAAAAAAGAGGGGAAAAAAACCTACACATGCTAAAAATAAACAAAAATGATGTCCCAAGACTCCCCACCCACCCCCTTATTTCAAATAGAGCATGTCTCAAATAATTTCATTTTCAAGTATTATTCAAGTATGCAGACTAAGTGTAAGGGTACAATCCAACAGCGTAAAGGATGTGAGGCCATTTAAAACGTCACGAAATAGTTAGGAATATTAAAGTGGAGCTTTCATTTTAAGTTGCGTATTTTTTAAAGTGACGTCACAGTTCTTAAAGAACCCCCTCCCCCTTGTCACAAATCTCACTAAAGTATGACAACATTCCATCCTTCCCCAAAATCGTTTTGGCATTGGCATTTATTAATATATTCTACATATTAGTAAAAAATACTTTCATCGGAATTTTTTTGTCACTTGTTAAGTCTTAAAGACTTTTCCATTCAGATTGGTTCTGCGCTTCTTGTGCCAGTAGATTTATTTGTATCCCATAATTTAGGAGTCTGCTGCTGGCATATGAAAACGTGCGTTGTACCTTGACTAAATTGTTAAATTAGTTATATTAATTAATTTTGCACCAATTTTAAAAAAATGTAATTTGATAAACACGAAGATAGTAGACCGTGACGTCATAAATGGTGGCCATCTTTTTGCTATGGCACGTGACTTTTCAAAAAGGCATAGTTACAGTATAATATAGTTCTGCATTTATATATTTTTAGAATATATGAGGAGATTTCAACCCTTCCCCTGTTATTTTTTAAAATTAATTTTTAATTAAATTCACTAGTTTCCCCCGCAGGGGGAGGTAATAAATAAGAAAACAAACATGATTTCAAAGGAAGAAATTATCTTATATTATGTTACAGACGCTCCTTCTAATTCCAAGCAACCAGTAGGCCAGTGCCAGTAGCCAGTAGGCTCAGTAGCGTTGTGAAGTAACGTACGACCGTTCTTCGCTTCAGCCTGTAGGTAGAAGCCTTAAGTCTTAAGTATATAATTTTAATGATCCAAACTACCCTCATTGGATGAGCATGAGGTTGTTAATTGTGCTGGGAATTAGTATGACTAGTATGAACACTAAACAGAACAGCGTGTAAATGCCTACCAACATGCAAGAGAAATCAACTACAGAAAACAAGGATCTTTTTCCTGGAAAAGAAATATTGGTATAACATTTAAAGAGATGGTTACTGTCAATTTTTATTCAAAGACTTTGAAGGCTTTAACTTTATTGATTTAGTTTTGTGTATTTTGTATTTTATTTAACTCTTACTCTTAAAGTCGCAGAAGGGTTTGCAATAAACTTCCGCCTCAGTCCCGTAGGGATTTCCCCTATTGACTATTGCGATCAACCAGTTATTAAAAAATTTGCGTAAAATCCATATTTATTATTATTATCATACTAACTTCATTTTTTTGGCTAAGAATAATTATTTTAAGCATCCAAAATACCATACTGTGTTTAAAACAATTTTTACCTGTAGTTTAGGACTATTATCACGGAAACATATCTTCAAAAAAAAACCTGTCAAAACTAACATAAAACATTGCGAATCGAGCGATAACACTAGCGCGGGCAACGGCCGCCATTGCCAGAAGTCAAATACAACATTTTTCAAGCATTGAAGAGTTTTCACTTTCCGAGATCTCATTTGTAACGAGAGTGGTATCTAGGGACACTTTATGACGCTTCACGGGTAGCGGGAAGAGTTGCATTACAACGCTTTGCGACTTTAAATGTAAGAGTTAAAGCTTTAATGGAGTCCTATTATATTTGATTGAGTAGATTTGAAAATTGGGTTGATAATTAGAATTTAGAAAATTGGTTTTAAATGTCCATATTTTATCCTGCACTGTTAGGGGCATGTATTCATATGAAGCGAGACTGTCTAAATATATACACAAATTGTTATTGTTTTTACTCAAACTTTGAGTGATTTGTTCCTAACAGACCTCAGTAGATAAATATGCATTTTTCATATTTTGTTGAGTGGGTGCCAGTATTTAAAACATCCTTAAATGGAAACCTCAAATCACTACCATTTTTTACATGTCTGTGTTTATAAAATTATAATGAGATGAGCTTAAGCCATTTATAATAAGAATTTCTGAGAAACTGTTTTGTTTAATCTTTCAACAGGATGTTTTATGTAAAATCAATAATCAGGCAGAAAATTATTAAAAATTGTGTATTTGAATTGCTCTCAGGTTTACTATGGTGAAAGATATGCAAAGGAATTAGGAATAGGAGAAACAGACATTCAAGCTGTTGACAAAGGTGGCCAAATAATCCCATCAACAGAGTCTGACCTACCAAGAGTAGATAACTTAATCATTCCAACACACACACACATTGATCATGTTTTTGATCCTAGTCAGAAGGATAGATCAACATTAGTCGATGGTAAGCTCTTATATTTATATTATTTAATTCTTTTCAACTTATGGAATAATGGTTGCTTGTGTCAATTAGATAAAATTGACTAAATAAATATTTATGGGTCAATTGAAACTATTTACTTTTACAAACTACTTCTTAAAAAAGAGAATATCTTATCTTATCTTATCTTAGATATACAGACGCTCCTTCTAAGCAGAAGATAATTGCGTCCACAGACCATGAGAGATGATCTGTTTGCAAGTGATGCAGCGGTTAAAGGCCACGGCTATAAGGGTTCCACGCATTACCCCAGCCGCCTACTATTGTCAAGTTAGGTACCCATTCGGAGCTGGGTGACTCGGGGACTCCTCAGGTCCCGGGAACAAATCCTCGCCTTAGCGTGAATTTGAACTCGTGACAGTCGAGCGCGCTACCTCTCGACCAAGTCTTTTTTTTTTTCCTTCATTTTTTAACCTTTTGAATCATTTTTTTTTTTTTTTGGTGTTACTTTTATTTAAGTTAGACTGCTTGTATGTTGTATCCATCCATCCGTCAAATCTTGTAGAATAAAATTAAACAATTTTTGATGTTCCTAGAGATCTCAAAATTTTACTACAGATAGATCTTGGATGACAATGTATTGTCTCAAACTTTCAGATCGATTGAATATCTAGTAATTAAATTAATGCTTTTTTTTAGTTTATCTCTAATTAAAAAAATTTTAAGACTAAAAAGTAGAAAATAAAAATATTTGTTAAATATTTTTCTTTAAATTTTCTATGCTCATAAGTGAAATCCCTGAACCTATCCACTACACACAAAAGTGTGGGTCGCTCATCACAACTCATTTATAGATAAATATTTCTAATTAATATGATAGTAGCATGTATATGTTCAAAGTTGTGAAACTGTTAATAATATTAATATTTATACGAATTTGTATCTATGTTTCGCAGTTTTGTGCATGATAGTGAGTTGTCATAGTAATCATACAACATTTTTATTTTCTTTTTTTTAGTGTACTTTCTATATGTAAATAACACCGTGTCCTTTAAAAGAAGATTTTTGTAACAAGTATTTTATTTACCCTATTTTCAATAAAATAACTATCGACGTATCATTGTATTTTGTCTTTCAGATATTGCAAGTGTAAATTTTGTATAATTATTATTGCATTTTCAGATCAAATATATCTTGGGAATGACATGAGAAGTAAAAACAACGATCACCATTTTCAGAAGAAACCATGGGAAGCATGGAAGGAAAAAGTTGACAAATATCTTTTACAAAATATAAACACAACATCTCCAGATATTTTCAATCAACTAATAAAGAATCAAACACACTCAAAGGAAAAACCTTTCAAATGTCATGCCTGTGGGAAATGTTTTACACTGAGCAGTGACCTAAGTGTACACAAAAGGACACACTCAGGAGAAAAACCTTTCAAATGTGATGCCTGTGGGAAATGTTTTACACATTCTGGCAGCCTAACTAAACACAAAAGGACACACTCAGGAGAAAAACCATTCAAATGTGATGTCTGTGGGAAATGTTTTACAGAGTCTGGCAGCCTAACTAAACATAAAATGACACACTCAGGAGAAAAACCTTTCAAGTGTGATGTTTGTGGGAAATGTTTTACACAGAGCGGTGACCTAAATGTACACAAAAGGACACACTCAGGAGAAAAACCTTTCAAATGTGATGTCTGTGGGAAATGTTTTACACTGTCTGGCCACCTAACTAGACATGAAAGGACACACTCGGGAGAAAAACCTTTCATATGTGATGCCTGTGGGCAATGTTTTACAGAGTCTGGCAACCTAACTGCACACAAAAGGACACACTCAGGAGAAAAACCTTTCAAATGTGATGTCTGTGGGAAATGTTTTACAGTGTCTAGCCACCTAACTGCACACAAAAGGACACACTCAGGAGAAAGACCTTTCAAATGTGATGTCTGTGGGAAATATTTTACACGGTCTGGCAACCTAACTAGACATGAAAGGACACACTCAGGCGAAAAACCTTTCAAATGTGATGTTTGTGGGAAATGTTTTACACTGAGCAGTGACCTAAGTGTACACAAAAGGACACACTCATGAGAAAAACCTTTCAAATGTGATGTTTTTGGGAAATTTTTTACACTGAGCAGTGACCTAAGTGTACACAAAAGGACACACTCAGGAGAAAAACCTTTCAAATGTGATGTCTGTTGGAAATGTTTTACACTGAGCAGTGACCTAAATGTACACAAAAGGACACACTCATGAGAAAAGCCTTTCAAATTTGATGTATGTCGGAAATGTTTTAGAGATTCTGGCAGCTTAACTAGACACATAAGGACACACTCAGGAGAATAACCTTTTGAAATGTAACATCTGTTTGAAAGGTTTTACACGGTCTCTTAACCTAATTATACACAAAAGGACACACATGAGAAAAAAAATTCAAATGTGAAAACTGGGGCAAAATTTGCAATGTCAGGTTTCATAACCATACACAAAAAAGACAAAGTCAGGAGTATAAAACTTTCAAATATTATCTGTGAGAAAAGTTGTACAGCTCTGACAAATAGAATACAAAGGACTCATTTATGATTTAGAAGAATGATGAAATGTGAATTGGAAAGTATTTAATAATTAGTTGTTATAGCACCCAATGTTTCCTTTCAGTTTTGTTAGTCCTGTGCAATGTAAAACAATATCATGTGAATAGTTGCACAGCAGCCCTTTTTGTGCTACATTTTATAAAATTCGCCTCACAGTAATTCAAAACTGCTGCGCTGCTTTAGTCACATATTTGCTCAACCACACAGCTTAAAGGGAACATTGGTAGTAACCTATTGGTGCAAGCAAGGGGGAAATAAGGATTAAACATGTCTGATTCTTTTGAAAATAAAACTATGAACAATTAATTAGTCATAAATGACTATTTTAAAAAGATCTTTCTTTTAATTGCAACAAGACAGTTAAACAGGTATTGTCAGTCAGCCTTATAATAAACTGTATCCTTCAGTCTTGAGAGATAATTCTCTATCACTTTTGTGTTTGGTTGTATTTTTTTTTTTTTGCTTGGCTGAACAGTCATAACCTTGAGCTCACAAGTTCTGTACTTCCCAATACTTTCTCCTAGCTCTTCTGTCTGCAGCCTCCTTCATCTTTGCTTCTCCGCTACTATGACACCTTTCTTGACGACTGTGCACCACGTAGATCGGTCTTCTGATTTACATTCCCAGTAACTTGTGCTCATTTTGGCTGCTTTCATGTCTCTCTGGCAGACATCTTTAAATCAAGACATGGGTGACCTGTCTTTCTCTTTCCCGATGGCAGTTGTCCATGTAGGAAGTCCTTGGAGATATGACCAGAGCTCATTCTTTTTACATGTCCTAGTACTCCTAGCCATCTTAGGTGTATATCACTAAGGATTGAGACTTTTTCAATTATAACTTTCTTTTAATGGCATCAAGAAATTATTAACAGGTATT